>JAOXNK010000002.1:1232580-1242615 GCA_028566675.1 Hypoxylon intermedium
CGACAGCAAGGTTCGCGAAGTCAACCAATATATACAAACTTTAAAACGATATTTAAAAGAGTGCAAAGCAATCGCGAATACAGTTGTAACTAACAATATCGCGATCGCGAAAGCTAAGTAGTGTAGGTATGGAGTTTGGTGGTGTGGTATCCAGGCTCGCCAGGTGATATTTTGAAGCAGTGGTTAATTAAAGTGGCTGTTAAAAGCTCATACAATTTGGGTGTGGAGTTGACATGCTGCCTGGCTGCGTGGCTGTGTGGCTGCCAGTGTGGCGGAGTCACGTGTAAGTAGAGTGATGCATCCTTTTAACGGATTTGTTGCGTCCTATTAGCGGTACTGATTCTCGAGTGATTCAATTGCAGAAGTTCTAGAAGAGGTGCTACCATAAAGGCAAATATAGTTAATCCAAGTGTAAATGCGTGTATGATTACTACCTAGACTTGATTCTACGTACAAAAGTACACGTAGCCACAGCAACAAAAGCTGGATCGCCACAGTGGCCCGCCTCCAGACGGGTACCTACAGTACCTACGTACCTAATTGGATGTCCATGGGACCTTTTCAGCTTTTCTCGGCCACATCGAGCCTAGCGCCGATGCCGCTTTTACTCAGGCTCGGCTTAGTCAATTGTCAGGCACGTGCCCTGATCAGCCGGAGTCGTAGGAAATTATGAACAGCTATGCAGAGAAAACGAAGAGAGAAATGGTTTGAGTATAACCCTGACCAATATGGCTTGCCAGCTGCCAGCTTGGCTATGCAGAGTGTGTGACAAGAAGCCTAGCCCTTGACCTCCTTTTCTATTACCAGGCCAACCCTTCCCGACACACTCACCAGTATGAACAACCTGGCCAGCGTGCTCTCTAGCCAGGGGAAGTACGAGGAGGCAGAACAGATGCACCGGCAGACGCTGGAACTGAGGAAGGAGGTTTTGGGCTCCGAGCATGCCTCCACACTCGACAGTATGAACAACCTGGCTTTGGTATTAAGGAGGCAGAGGAGATGTACTGGCAGACGCTGGAGATAAAGAAGGAGAGAGAGAGAGATGTATTATCGCCGTGTATGGGACTGTGTCCCGCCTCCCATGGGGCATCCGGCGTGCGAGAGTCTATCTAAATTCCTATATATACAGGTATTTCGATATCTCGCATATCCAGCCCATTGGCAACTCAATATTCTAACCGTTTCCGTGGCTCCTCCGTGCGAGCTCGTGCCCGGCTTGGTTCTTGAAACGTATGACTGATCTCAAGCCGTTAGGCTTAAGATAAAGAAGGAGGTGCTGGGTCCCGAGCATCCCTCCACACTCCAAAGCATGAAAAACTTAGAGGATGAATAAAACACTGGTGAACCTTTTACGTTACATCCCAGTGTATAAAACCTGGTTCGAAGTCCATCGGTCTAGGATGAGAAAGAGGCAAGCAATCATATTGGGTGTATGATCATTAACGACATTGGCTAAAAACGTGAGCCATTCAAAACCACGTAGCCAGTTGCCAAAAGAGTACCAACGTCAATCCTATGATGCGTTAAATCGCAACCAACTGGAAGTCTTAAGTATCAAATTACATCCCTCTGATAAATCATGAACCACATCCATGACAATTGGACTGATGAAGATGTCCTCCCAAGACGTGAAGTAATCGACTGTGGCCACGCGATCGTAGACCTCGAGAGTTCTGGCGGCGGGCCGCTCGGTAGAAGTTGTGCCTTGCATACTCTGGTGACAAGCGACACTGCGATCGCCAATTGCAATGCCCAGCTTGGGCGCCATAGTGGACTTTGTCGAAATAACGTAATAGCTTAAAGTGAGAAGGCGACTACCTGATGCGAGCCGGTGCAGTCCAGCTAAGTGCCCAATGCCGCCTTATAGCCACAGCCCTGCGCTTACGCTTGGGCCGACCCCCAGGGGCACTGTCGTACCCGCCGCCACGGTCTTGCCAACGATATCCCGTCTTGCAGCCGGCCTCGGCGACCGCAGAGCGCGAAGCTAGTGCCTACAAAAAGACCTCCCGTTCAATAGAGAATCTATACGACTAGGAGATCACTTGCGGGATGACGTTGAATACATTAAGGGCTTCCTGCGAGTCGCAATTAGCAGCTTCCACAGAACTGGGCCGCCTGCGTCGCTCTATATGGCAACACAAGTCTCATCTCATTTGAATTGTTTCTAATGTTAGCTAAAGCTTGCTGATAGCTTCATCGTAGGCAGCTATGATGGGCCTGTAAACTTGGTCTGGGTCTCCTGCAGGAGTTCCAAAGCTCATTCTTTCGTCCTTGTCTAAAGGGAAGAGGATCTTCCTAATCCTGAGACAGAGAGGCTTGACGTCATCTAAGGCCTTCGGAAACTCACCCATTATAACCTCAAGGCCGTCTACGGTCATGTCGCCTGCTTTGATCCGGGCGTCCGGGCTATATCTCTAAAACTTCCGATCTCCCATTTCCGAAAGAGACTCTCTTTAGGTGGCTTCTCTACACCACCAAAACCATTATTCCATGATTGGCGCGCGCACATCCACAGCAAGACGTAAAAGAACGACTCGAGGTCGTGGCGGTAGGTATGATCGGCCTTGCGCAGCACCTCCACCGCCATGAACTGCATCGTGCCGGTCTGGTGCCGTGCCCCACTGGGGCCGCTGTCTCTCACTTTGGCCAAGTCAAGGTCGATGAGCATGCCCTTGAAGCCATTTGCCATTTCGAGCTTCGTAATAATGATGTTGTTTGAGGATATGTCGCAGTGGAGGATCTTGCCCTTGACGTAGAGAGACCGATGTGCTTTGATCGCATCTCGTTCAGACTCCAGCAGTTCCCTTATGGTCCTAAACTCGCCGATGACACGGCCAGCTGGCGAGACAACGAGGCAGGAGTAGATCCTATTCTCCCACAGGTTCTCGCCAGGTGTATACAGGCTCGGCCTAGTCTTGCCAATCGACAGCTGATCATTCAACTCCGTAGCCAGCTTCGACTTCTGACTGTTGGACCGCCGCCTTTTGGACCCAGACACGTTATCGGGGGTATGATCGGATGATGACTTGCGCTTGCTCGACATGTTCGTGCTTGCTGTGGCTAATGGTGGATCGTCAAAGTGAACGTCTTCACCCCGAAAACGGTGAGCCTTTGAGAACAGCAGCCCCTCCCGCATCTCTGTAATAGAAGTGATACGACGATGTGCTACAACTCTGGCTACCCCTTCAACACCCATTGCTTGTGCCAGGTTCAATTGTTCCACCTCCGGCTTCCGCTTATCCGATGCCCATGAGAATTTGGCAACGTGGCTGTTCTGGGTCTCATAGCACGTCGTCCCGCGACAAATGATGGCCTTCTGCCTGACCATCGCCTTGTCTAGCCTGACCCTTGTTTCCTTGCCACTTGCATCATCCAGTGTGACATAGCGATGCCCATCCTTCCGCTCAACGAACGTGTCCAGACCCATCAAATCGTCATCCATCGTAACATAGCCAACAAGAGCGCGCGCAAACTTATCCGGCTCGTCATGAATGTCGAATAGACCCGAGTTGTACGCCCCTGACCGATCGAAAACCCAAAGTTCTATTTTGGAAGCACAAAAGGAGAAAGCATGGACAAATCGGCGCGTCGGCTGATCAGCGAAGACACCTCGCACATAACGAGTGAGCTGGAGGAGATCGGCCTTGAACCTGCTTGTGTCGTACGACTTCTTCTGTTCCCCAACAACAAAAACGTCTTTGTACCAAAAGGTGCTGCTGGCTTCCGTGGCTGGCTTCTGCAAAAAAAGGCCCATCTGACCTTTCCTTTCCTTAAACTGGTTGGCGGTTCTGGTGGTGTGCAACTTGTACGGCGCATTGTCCAAGAAGTGCTCTTCCAGGGAGCGAAGCCAGTCCCAGACCGGCTTTTCGTCAGGTATGGTTGGGAAATCCGTCCATCTCTTTCCGTCGTGCGCTGTCAATATCCCCTTAAGCATCGCGTTCTGTTCTTTGCGCCAGCTCTTGGGGTCGAAGAACTTGTCCCAGAAGCCACCCACATTGCGGAAGGTGCAGCCTTTTATCTCCTCGAAAAGCTCTCCTTCGACGATTTCGCGCGTTTTGCTGTCGGCAAGTCGACTCGAGCTGGTCTTTATGGGTGTTCCTCTGAACGTCGGGACGATGCTGGAGGTTGGAGGCGTTGAAGGGTTGATATCAGCGATGAGATTAAAGACGGCGGCCCAGATGTTGATATCGGGAGAGTTGGCGATGACAGCGTCCACAAGCGGGCGGAACTGTGCGAGCTGGAATGCACCTACTCGAGACTTTTGTCGTATGGTAAAGAGCCTGTCGGCCACATTACCATTGCCATTCGGAGCGGGAAGATTGAGTGCTGTGGCAGAGTCAAGTATGGCCAGCAGGAGACTTGCGATGTCAGAGCGCCAGGATTCATTGGATGCCTTCAAATCACATAACTTGGCTGGAAAGCGACTTAGCAAGTCTTTGAGCGGATAGTTCTCAATGACTCTAATCTGCTCCTCACTTGGAGTCATTTTTGGGGTTTTTGTTCTTCATAGAAGAAAAAGGTCAAGAAGGAGGGAGAATTCCCGCCCGCTTCCTACCTCTACGGGTAAGTGGTCTCCTCCTGCATTGTTTTGCTTGGTCTGACGATACGATTTCTAATACGAGATCCACAGTATGGTGTATCATCACCGGCCCTACGCGCGAGTACACGGAGAAAAGCCAGTGGACTGGAATTGAGAAGGCCTACGTCGAGTTCGCGTTCAAGGGCGCCAATGACGAGACTTTGCAGGTTATCCAGATGGAGGAGTCGGAGTGGATGGCCTTAATTAATTCGTGGGATAGGCAGGACTAATTTGGGCGTTGGTGTGTTTCGACATATTAACACTGATTGTGGCCGGGGGGAGCGTGGACGGCGTGTTGACATTAAGGATGCAAATTTCATAATGCGATTAGCGTATAATGACGTATAATGCAATATAATGAGCGCATAGTAAATCTTAACGCGCATAACGGATCGGATAATCCCTCGGCATCGTTTCTCCTCTGTGGTACCTTTCTTAGCCAAGACACAACTGACACCTGTAGCACACTGCTTGGATACACTTAGACAGGTATTAATGTGCGACGTTGATACGGGTGTGTTTGGCCAAGTCTGGACACTACAATACCCGTCGGATATTCCTGACCCATTCCCAGATTTCAACACGGCTCACAAGTGTAAGAACTATGATGCAGTGCGAGCGTGGGGGGAGGCGTTCCAGGTACCACCCAATGAAGAGTTGCCTACTGGTCATATTACCAAGCCAGCAAAGGAAGATGTAATTCCATTTATTCCTAAGGCGTAATACCTTTAGGTTGGGTGGTGAGCGCGAAGGTGGGGGACAACAGGTCTATTGATGATGTTGTCTGGAGCTCTTGTCCTATAAACAGCTGTGAGCTGGCAGGAAGCTATTTAGATAGGGCCTCACAGGCCATTCCTCCAACACTTGATTATCATGGCCTCAAAATTGTCTTCAAAGTATATACCCAATTAAAATAACTAGTTTATTTGGTACGAAATCTCGTGTCGACGGTGTGAAACCAGAGGGGAAAGGGGGATGGGGTAAGGCACTTGAATGGAGGGTTGCCAAATGGAATCTATTGATTGTCCGTTGCGTCCTCTGTCTCTTTGTCTCCCGCTACATTGAATGTGCCCGTGCATTTGACACCCAGGCCGTCATCGTCACAGTCGACTCGTAGGAAGTAGCTGTTATATGGCCGAACTTCTCCAGGGCCAATGTCTGTACGACTTTCCTAGGAAGTTACCGCTACTAACGCTACTAACAAGCTGCGCAGAGTGTGAGGAATTGACTCCTCAGAAGTCTCTGCCACCAGGCGAGGCCAAGGACTAGGCTTCTTGTCGCACACACTCTGCATAGCCTAGCTGTGGCCATGACTTCCCAGGAGGTCGTCACCACGGAATGAACCGCATAAAATGTGGCGAGGAGCCCGGCCACTGGATCCCCTCGCCGGTAACCCTGAGGAAGTCGTCGTCACCAGCCAAGTAATCCCATAAGGCATACTTCTCCAGGACTCAGGGCTACATGACTTCCTAGGAAGCCACCGCCACTGAATGAGAGCCTAACTCTTGGGTGCCCCTTATGCAAGACCAACTTTCTCCAGGACCCATGTCCGGATGACTTCCTAGGGAGTCATGGCTGCAACCAAGCTATGCAGAGTGTGTGTGACAAGAAGCCTAGTCCTTGACCTCCTTCTCTGCCACCAGGCCAACCCTTCTCTGGACCCATGTCCGGATGATTTCCTAGGAAGCCATCCAGACAGGGATCTTGGGAAAGCTCGCCTTGTGTAGGCAATGCAGAGTGTTTTGCAATGAGTACCGTGGCCTTTGACCCTCCTCTGTCACGAGGCCAACCCTTCTAGGACCCAAGTACGGATGATTTCCTAGGAAATCATCGCCGCTATGTGATCTGCTTCGATCAACACGATGGCCAGGCGTATTCTCCCCGTTGAGGCCTCCTTTATGGTGCCTCCCTGTCGTCTCTTCCTTCACGTCTGTCTTGCCTATCGCCGTGCCATCTCCATGATAATGACCCTTGGCTCTATGCCGTATGCGACATCGCTTATCTAAGGGCTTCATCGCAAAGCGTAACTAACCCACACCAAACTAGGAGCACTCCGATATTTCATTCTTTCAAGTTATATGGCATGAATTTTAGCAGAGACCGGTCAATCCTACAAGTAGGGCCTTCTCAAAATATCCACGCCATGTTGCAAACACCAAACTGTGTACTGGCATCTCGAAGTCTCTAATAAACACCTTCAAGTCCGTATATGCACTGTTATTAAAAAGCCTAAGACATTTGGTGAGCTAACGCGCTTAAATTAGATTGGTTTACGTACTTAGAGATCCCTTCAAAAAAGTCTGTTGCAAATTTCGTGATGTTGGAATTCAGGCTCGATAGGCTGTTAAACGCTACTCACTGCGGTGAGAGAGGTCTTGCTCTAGTACCGGCCAAACACGATCTAAAGTAATTAGTAAGTTGTTTGGTAAGGGCTAATTAAGAAAAAGAATCATATTAATTCTATTACTTGTGTTTGTTACGCGGCTCACGTGGAAGCGCCACAGTTCATTTGAGGGATGCGACTTAAACCGTCCCACATCACATCCTCCGTTATCAGCTCCGTATAAACAGCTCCTAAGTTCCATTATTAACTAAACCTTCATGCCACGGCTATGGTCCTTGAAAAATTAGTTGCAATTGTATAACCTTATCTTTCTAGAAATAATAATAGGTAGTTTTGGTGGAATTGGATGAGAGGCAAAGGCCCAGAAACGCGTTCAGTCACCAAACGTCAATAAAACCCCTCCGTAAAAGAGCTTTTACCGTAAAGTCGGTTTGTTACGCCAGAGTTATTTGTGCACAATTCCTTTATGCATTACCTTCTTTTTTTGGATGCGTTCATCGGGGGCCAAGCTCAGGCCAAGCTCCGGCCAGGCTCAGGCTTAAAGCGGCATGGCTCAGGTCCCGATGTGGCACCCAAACCCCCATGGACATTCTACTTACCGGGTGGTGCATTGAACCAATCATGATGCCATCATTTCCACTCAAAGGCCTCACCTTTTCAACCACAAACCCGGCCAAGTCTTTCCCCCATCGCCTCATCGCCATCCGGACTCTCCACTCTCCCTGCTCAATTGAGCGCCCACACCCCTTCACAATGCTGTCCAGGACAACTGCGCCGTCAGCAGCCTCTGCGAAGGCTCTGTCGCGCGTCGCTCTGCCGTCCTGCTCCCGATTACCGCACACCACTTCGAAATCCCACCAGACCCGAAACTTCGCGACCGTCCAAGAAGGATCCCCGAAGCGAACCTATGGCGGCCTCAAGGACCAGGACCGCATATTCCAGAACCTATACGGCCGGTACCCTGCCGACCTAAAGTCCGCCAAGAAGATGGGAGATTGGCACAAGACGAAAGAGATCATCTTGAAGGGCCACGACTGGATCATCGGCGAGGTTAAAGCTTCGGGCCTGCGAGGTAGAGGAGGAGCTGGGTTTCCTTCCGGGCTAAAATGGGTATGACCGACGCTGAATGTAACGGCTGTAGTTGGGGAAGGGAAGGCATTGCTAACCAGTTGGCGATGCAGTCGTTCATGAACTTCAAAGATTGGGACAAAGACACGAAGCCGAGATACCTCGTCGTCAACGCTGACGAAGGCGAGCCCGGCACATGCAAGGACCGAGAGATCATGCGAAAGGACCCCCACAAACTTATCGAGGGATGTCTAGTGGCCGGCCGAGCCATGAACGCCACCGCTGCCTACATTTACATCCGTGGCGAATTCATCCTCGAAGCCGCCGTCTTGCAAAGAGCTATCAACGAGGCCTATGCCGATGGCCTGATCGGGAAGAATGCCTGCGGCTCCGGCTACGATTTCGACGTGTACCTACACCGAGGCGCCGGCGCATATGTCTGCGGCGAGGAGACGTCATTAATCGAGTCTCTCGAGGGCAAGCCCGGCAAGCCCCGTCTAAAGCCTCCGTTCCCCGCTGCCGTCGGTGTATTCGGCTGCCCATCCACAGTCGCCAACGTCGAGACTATCGCCGTGGCCCCTACCATTTGCAGAAGAGGTGGTAACTGGTTCGCGTCTTTCGGCCGAGAGCGAAACCAGGGCACAAAGCTCTTCTGCATTTCCGGCAACGTCAATAACCCCGCCACCGTCGAGGAGGAGATGAGCATCCCCCTGCGAGAGCTCATCGATAAGCACTGTGGTGGTGTTAAGGGCGGCTGGGATAACCTTCTCGCTATCATCCCGGGCGGCTCCTCTACTCCCATTCTCCCCAAGCACATCTGTGATGACCAATTGATGGACTTCGACGCCCTCAAGGACAGCCAATCCGGTCTCGGTACTGCCGCCGTCATCGTTCTAGACAAAAGCGCCGATGTAGTCCGGGCTATTTCTCGGTTAAGTCACTTCTACCGGCACGAATCCTGCGGACAGTGCACACCGTGCCGAGAGGGAAGCAAGTGGACCGAACAGATCATGAGCCGGTTTGAAAAGGGAATAGGCCGTGAGCGGGAAATTGATATGCTACAAGAGCTAACCAAACAAGTCGAAGGACACACTATCTGCGGTAAGTCATGCCCTTTCAATACAAGTATTTTCACGATGATGCTAATTCATCTGCAGCTTTGGGTGAGGCGTTTGCCTGGCCTATCCAAGGTCTCATCCGGCATTTCCGACCCGAATTGCAGGCGAGGATGCAGAAGTTCGCGACTGAGCATGGTGGTGCTCAAGCTTTAGCTGGCGGTTGGAGCCCTGATGCCCGAGCACAAGGCAAGCTGATTGCCCCTGGCCAATAGAACCAAGTGCAATGTCTCTTATACAATTGGATGGCGTAAATAATCGAGGGGCTAGAATTGCTAACACTGTATACCACTACAATTTGCTCCTTACTATGTATATACCTACCTACCTACCTATCTACCCTAACGCAGTGCTCGATTTCTACGTATCTGCTGATGTCTTCCGAAGGCCTTTCACCGTGTGAAATCATCCGGGTAAATAGGTCTGCAAAAATAGCCATCGCCAGTTCAGGGCTGTCACATTTTTGATACGTCAGTGTCGAATCAATGTCGAAATCCTCATCGTCTATATATCATCTATTTGTCAAAGTCTATCATGTGCCCAGCCGCTTCAATAACATGCCACATACGCGCTCCCTGATGAGTGGCAAATCATCAGCTTGTCCCCCTATTTACTCGCCAAAACCTCTCGTCCACATCTCTCCCAAACATCCATGCCCGTCAAAATCGTCGTCACGAACATGGCCAAGCCCGCAGTACCGGGCTCCACTTTGACCCAGCCAACCACGCTACCAGGCAGGACGATGTCTAGCGCATTCGCAGCAGCACCGCGGCCCAGCTTGTAGATCTTGCCCTGGACTTGGCGCCGCCACAGACGGTGCTGCTCCCTGCGGTTCTTGACGATGCCGCGGAGCCGCTCCTGTTCCTTCTTCAAGTCGCGCAGCACGGGTTTCTCGTCGAGCGGGGGTTGCTGCGTGTCCGGCTGGTCCT
>JAOXNK010000002.1:1249055-1259514 GCA_028566675.1 Hypoxylon intermedium
CCTGGACCCCTGCCCAAGGCGTCGTTGGCGCCCCCGCCCCCGGCCATTTCGATGGCTCTTGGCTCGTGAGGGATCCTTGATCATGATCCATGCTAAGCCTCTCGGCGTAAGATGTGATGGTGACGAGCAGCAGGTGGAGAGGGGTAAGACCAGCACAGGCGAGCCGAAATCACCCGAGCCGCTCACGTGAAAGCCCTGTAGGACATGTGAGACACACGTTGGGTCATTGGGGGTCTCTTAGCATAGGGCTGACAGGGGGGAGGGGGGGATGACCCATTTTGACAGTATTATGAAGGCGTTCCGTGCATAGATCAAATAGACGCATAATTATTAGTATCGTGGAAATAAAATGAGATTCATGGCTTCGGTCGTACACAACCGATTTGAGTCCATGCTCTATGCCTTGTCTACCTAGGTACCCTATATAGATCCAGAGATACATGCAATTATGACCTGCTCCCACGGAAGGGGAGAAGAGCTCTAAGATGCGAGCTCCATCCAAAACGCCGCCCATGCTTTGAACAAACAAGCTCATGCATATGTACTCAAAAAAGATGATGAATCCAGAAACATGCATGTATCTATCAGTTGGCCCCAGTTGACTAGAAATGCCCTATACAGCCAATTGGTCCTGGTTGCGGTAATAACATGGTAAGAACTATAACAAGTTAGTGACTGTATAGCTGAAGAGAAATAGCAGGCAGGAAGGATAACTCACATTCATAACAATCAACATCGGTATGTCGAAAACGTCGCGTTTGATGGTCCAGCAGAATGTGCAATCAATCTTGCCATCCTTCTCCAGTCTAGCAATCCCATGCTCACCATCTATCTTTGTAACCCTATTGCTCAAAATACTATTGGTACGCCGATCCTTGGGAGAAGATTCGTCGTTGGCCAAGCACTCATTCATATCCTTGGTCCGATACTTGAGTAGGCGGCATTTTCTTGTGACGTGGCCACGGCTGTCGCCAAAAGCAAGCGAGGCAAAGTCTTCGTAAAATTGAATCACACTGTCATCGTCCATGAATTCGGCAATGAAGACGGGCTGAACCTTGCCTTCCGAGGCTTTGCCTATATCGGGCTGGACGGTTCTCAATCGTGGAGTAGCGTATTCAGGCCTGCTTGTGCTGCCGAGGTTACTCGCCTCTGATCCTGATCGGCCAACGTTGGCATTCATGTTTGGGTCTTTACCCAATAGAATGTTCTTTGTCCACCCGGTCAGCGCGACGAACTCCTTGTTCACAGCCGCCACCTCTCCGGTTCTCCGGCAGACAATCGTTGGTGCCGAGCAATGTCCCATGAAATCTTCATATTCGAATAGCGTTCGCTGCAAGCATTTCTCCATGAAAATGAGATCTTGCCTGTTGAGATTCCGTGTACAGGCAATGAAGGAGGGTCGGATACTTGCAAGCGACTTGGCGATGCGGAGCGTTTTATTGGCAGAAAATCTCCGCTGAACAAATGCAATCAAATTGTGGAATCCAGTGAGATATGGATAAGGCTCAGTGACTGTGTCGTAGATCGCGGACGGGTCGCGCTGTCGTTTACCAAGCATGGAATTGGGTCCAAACCGGCCAGCTGAATTCACAGGCTTCTGTTTCGGCCTCGGAGGCTGGGCCATCGGCTGAGAGTTGCCGGGCGTATAAGTGCTAGTAGTTGGGGAGTTGTCGAATCCATATGCGCCCGTGGGCTGCGGACTGGATGTATTGTCCGAACTTGGGCTGGCCAAACTGTTGGGCGTTGGCCCAGCGGCTGCCACGGCGTATGCATGAGGCAAGCCATGCTGCAAGTTGCCCGGGTAGGCACCGCCGTTACTTGGATCGACATTGACGAAGCTGTCACCAATACCATTTTCGTACATATGATTATATTGATTGACACCGTTTCGATACACCGCCGTGTGGCCGTAGTTTACGTCAGTCCCTGGAGGATGAGCTATGGCATCGGTAGGTGGCGTCTCAGAAGCTCCAGAAGATATATGATTAAGCATCCCAAATTCGAGCGCACCGTAGTGGCTCCCGAAATTCAAGCCTTCAAGATCAAAGTTGAATATTGCGGGATTGCTTGGGTCAAACATGGCCGTGGAAAAGTTGTTGTTCATCTCGCTAGACACGTGGGGAACTTGCATAGAACCCATTTGCGCAGCCCTGGATGTATTTGGCTGGTATCCAGGTGTGACTGGAGAGTGCTGGCCGCCGAAAGGCATGCCGTCTGGCAAAGGTGGCATCTGACTCTGAGTGTTGCCGGCGAACATGGAGTAGGAAGAGGAGTTTGAGGCCTGTGAATAGTACGGCGAGGTATCGGAGTTTCCGTTAGAATGGTGTCTTCTATTCGTCGTCTTTGTATGAACGGCCGGGTTGAAGGTTGGTCCCAGAACCGGTCTCAAGGCCTCTGCAGGAGCATCGTGTAGATACTTGGCCTTTTTCCGCACCCCATCTTGGCAGGCGTCTGCAAGACCACGCTTTATACATCTTTGACAGGGGCGTTCATCTCCTACGCAGCAGAGTTAGCAAGGCATGCTCGGGCTGGCTTCAATGTTTCAATATAATTCATGCTGAAACACATTGAGCTGTAGCTTAGCTGTGGGGGCGTTGAGACAAATGGATTGAGATGAAAACATGGACACATGGGCATAAGGCTGAGACTTACCGCAAGTCAGATGCGCCCTCTGGCACGCATAACAGGCACGCCTCGCCTTCTTCCTCCTCGGGCGATGAGGATCCTTAGGATCGTACTTTTTCTTGACTTCGCCCGAATTCTCAGCACCGGGCTCGGGTGATGTGGTTTGGTCAGCCAGTTTGGCATCTTCGTCCTTGATGGATTGTTCCATGTCGTCGTACTCGTTCTCATTATCGGACATGGCATCTGAGACCTCTGTCCCATTTGCCTCAACGTCTTCCGGCATCTTGTCTTAGTTATATATATGACAGCTCCTCTTCAGGCCTCCACACCTGATGGACGGTATGGCAATGTAAGTAAGCCCTGGGTCGGTCTGGCGCAACCACACCTCCTTGGAAATAAAATACGTAGCTTATTTCTGCGAGGCCCGTAGGAGTGTTACATACAGCCAGAGCCAGGGGGGTTTCTTTGACAAAAATCCAATAATCTTATTTGGAAGCGCTAGCACAATCTCCCACCGCTCCTTGGCTTCGAACTGGGCACTGACCCTTAGTTTGGATCGTGGACCAGTAGCAGTCGAGTCGCAGCCGTATGCAGGCCAATGATGTCTGCCGGGGCTTGTATATCAAAGCTGGAGGCAGCAACAAGCTAAAAGATATTGCGTGAGACGCGGGCTGAGGTGTAATGGCGCTGTGTGCTGCCGCTGTGCGACAAGCGTGTCTGGGGGGGGCCAGTAGACACCCCTTGGGCCTGGGCTTGCACAAGCAACTACAGGTTGCTCGTATTCAGCAGAGGTCTGGCAAGGCGGACGCCAATGGGCTCGTTCCCCGTTACAGAGGCGTTCCTTGTGCAACGGGGAGCGGGCTTTGAACCAGGCTCGCTGGGCCCCGTCGAACGGGACTATCCGCTGCTGTTCGTACAGATCGCGGGGAGTTGTTATTTCTTTCCAACAATAGCAATAACGGGCCGGGCAACGCGGGGGTACAGGTCTTGCCTCATGGGGTCACGCGGCGGCGGATAAGGCACTGGGGAGTCTGGCTAGGGTGGTATGCGGGATGCTCGATGGTGATGCAGCTACCCGCGACGTCTGAGCCTGAGCCTGTTCGCATTTGGTGCTGGGTCGTACAAGCTTCTGTTTTGTTCGTCGGCGATTCGGATGGGGAGGAGGAAAACACCCTCGTCTCAGATGTATGTATTCTCAGGACTGGTATTGGATCGGCGACCTATGTAACTATGGTAACGTACGTAGCAAGGTAGCCAGCTGAGGAGATAAGACGTCTAGCAGCAGATTATGTATATGTATGCGATATGACATGCGCATGTGTATGTAGGTATGTATGTGTATGTATGTGTGTGGATGTATGTATGTGCAAGTGTAAGTGTATGTGTGTGTATATGTAGGTGAAGATGTGTTATTGCTGCGCGGCGTTGCGAGGGTGATCGAGTATGGCGCAGGCTGCAGAGGAGATCTGGTATGGATGCATCTAGCGGCTTGAACGATCGACGATAGATAGGAAGAAGGGTAGGCGGCGGTAGTAGTATGCGATAGGCGGTAGGCGGTAGGCTAGTGCCGAGGAGAAAAGCCAGTCGCCAGTCGCCAGTCGCCAGTCAAAGCCGGTCGGTGATGATAGGTAGATGATCCAATATCGAAGTCAGCAGCAAGGGAGAAGTCAGTTGTCAACTCTCTTTTTCTGTTCAGGATGTTGCGCCAATCAATTGGAACTAAACGCTGGTGGCGCAAAGGTTAGCTCTAAAAGACGAAAAAAAAATAAGGTCAAGATCCTGGGTGGTGAGAAGTTGACGTCGATGTCGACACCAACGACATTGAACCTTGTTTGGCAGGTGAGCCAGCCGACCAAAAATTATGATGGACGATTATCGGTCGGCAGAGTAGTCAACCGAAAAAGCCCCTCTCATTGGTCAGCGCAATCCCGCCATTCTCGAATTGCTGCCCTTCTGCTCCTTCAACCGAATTGCGGGGTTCAATCAATTCTTGACCCTTTCTGTTCTTCAATTCTTCAATCTTTTATTCATTTCCAATTTATATTTTTCCCATTTACCCTGACTTCAATTCTCTTTCAAGATTTTCTTTTTGTCGCATGTGAACAAGCAGAAGTGAGTTAGTTAGCTAGCTGCAGATCAGAAAACGGCCAGCCGACTGCAGCGATCAGGCAGTCGAGGACAAAATGAACAACAAGCCAAGAAGCGCTAAACTAGAAACTGCATGTGCTAAAGTCAAAGTCAGGCCCCACCATGTCAAATCAGCCAGTCAGGCACGGACCAACCAGCGCCAAGAGCCTGCCAAGGATATCGATTCGAACCACGATACAAGCCTGGATTACTAACTTAAAAAAACGTGAGAGAACCTTGCACGACATCATTTCTGCCCTATCAGTTCAAAAGTTGACTTTCCCCCCAGGGCCCCCCAAAATATCTCCCCCTGCCCCCATTCGCCTTAATTCAACTACTAGCATTGGCATCAACACCAACACCAACACCCACATCTTCACCAACACCTTGGCTTGGCTATCACATCCATCGTCCCGTGCTCTACCTCGCAGTATGTATGCAATAAAAGCGAGCCGCCGATCGTACTTGCGAAAGGTGCATTGCGATCGAAATGATAGGTACACGGTGTATTTCCAGCCGTGCCATACGGGCCTTTTACCTGTTGCTCGCCAGCTATCTCGGCTATTCCTCCATTGATAGACAGTGTCAGAGCTGGTGTCGTGTACCTACATACATGATGATGAGTCTTCGTCAGCACAAAGTAACTTCACAGTACCATTACCCCATTCCAACTTCATCTAGCCATTGCCCCCCCGCCCTGCCCTACTACGTACATCATCACGGACAATGCTCCGTAGCTTCATTTTTTCCAATTCTAGCAGGTGAGCACGACGGTCTTCTCATCTATACAGACACGCATATGATGTTTGAAATTGCACGGGGCCACAATGGATGGGACGGGACCATCGATATGTATACTCAACAACTCTCCAAATTAGGCCCCCCCGTCGAAACGAACGGGCGTCATCTACATGCATACATAGTGTGGCTGAATTGGCCAGCACAAGCGAGACATTTCTCGTCGAATCATCGTCCACGTATTCCTTCTGCCGAGCCTGACTAGGAAGGAAGACGCAAAATGCAATGCCGAAGGATTGTCCCTGTCATGACCCCCCCATAGGTCAATCCGCATGCAATATGCACTTCAAATGCGACGGGTCCAATCAACGGCTAGTCGAAGCTTCTATTGACGCGTCACGTCCAATTCGAATAAAAGGGGGGGGTGAATCGTTGCATACAGAAAGCTTCTCCGTCAGTTGCAGAACTCTCCAGGGTCACTACATTGGTTACTCGCCAACTAGCAAATGGCAAATGAAACAGGCAGGTCACCATGTTGATCTAGAATCTGCTCCAGGCATTTTTGTATCTGTCCGCTGCGTTGTCCGCACCCTCCTATCGTCAACCTTCCCGAATTCTCCGGGGTACCTGAAGATCTTCTCTGCAAGAGACCTTCATTTTCAACATGCCGCCAGCTGGTCCAAGGCAATCAACAGCGATCGCCGTAGGCATGACCAAGGGAGACTACGTCCGATTTTTGGATCCGCTCTTCGCAGTTATTAGTACAGACGGTTGCAAGCAATATGCGTCATAATATCCGGCATCATCGTCGTTGTCGTCGTCTCGATAGAATTATATTCGAGAAAGCCAAGGGATGTTATCCACATGTGCGCTTTCAATAGGCCTGCCCATCTGAGATCGCTTATCCAACTCCACGTAGTCCACGGCGCCAACCGTCCGTTGCCGCAATGTCGTGCATTGCATGAGTAGTGCACTACTATTTCTACGGAATGCAACCTCATCGAAGGCTTGTTATTGCCTTGTATACCCATCGTGGGCAGTAGACGCGACCCCTCTGTCTTGTAGTCGCATCTTTTTTTAAGGCCGGTACTGTTCTCATCAGGAAATATCATAGGGCACATCAGCCCTTGCTCTTAGCTAAGTAAGCTTGGACAATACAGCATGTCAATCCTTTTGGAGGACTATGCAATACTACGGCCTCGATATACACGAACTCCAAATTGTCCAAACCACGGCACTTGGCTCGTTTAGGGGATAGGCTTTAAGCCAGCCATTCGTATGTTAAATCACGTGCTTCACCTGTATACGACTCTCACGCGTTGCAATATGCTCTTGTGTTACGAAATCAGGGAGAGGCGGGGTTAAAATAAAATAAGAGCAAAGGAGAGCCAGATCGCCGCTGAGTATCCAATGAATGATCAATGACTGCTGGCAGGTGGCTGGAAACGATACTCAACCCGCAACACTTCGATCATGAACAGCAAGCAACTCTATAGAACCAGCCGGACGGCTACAAGCCTCGTGAGACCTCAACAAGCACTACTCCGAATGCAGCCCGGCTCGAAGCAGCATCAACCGTCCTAGGCCTCCTGTACCTCCGTATTGTGCTTGTCCGCGGTCGTATCACGAATGATGTCAAGGTTGAAACCCCGTACACGAGGATCGTCTTTTCTATAGTGGAGCAACCTACAGTTCACTCCAACCGGTCGCACGCAAAGCATTAGCTTGCAATATTCCTCGGATATGCAAGATCACAATAGTCCGTAGCGACCTGACAAAGTGATTACACATGACTTCTGAAGGGAGACTACCAGACTGCCTAGTCAAGAGGCTGTCTTTGTCCCACCAGAACATCCATTCGTTTGCGAACAACGCCTCTAGCTCCGGATTCGACGAGTGACGTTGGGCTGTAAGGCTTAGACTTCATCCTTGGCAGTCCCTCAATGGCACCAGTACCGCTCCATAGACTACCTAGCCAAGGCAGGGGCGTGTACTTACCTACAGGCAGGATTTCAAATACGGTTTCATCACGCCACGACGAACGGGACATTCCAAAAATAGGTGAGATCCTTCCTAGGTACCTAGTATATAGTCCATCAAGGCGATTAACCGGACTTCCGAATAAGGGTATCGCGGCATTATTGGACCATACCTTTGACTTCGCATACTCATCTTAAGCCGAGCATACACCACTACTCGAGATCATAACAACCGTCACAGGGGTCCTTGGATCGAGCAGATTATCGATCTAGTGGGAACTTGGCTCCATATCGTTTAGGAAATGATGCAGTACATCAGTCTTTGCGCATCGGTTGTGGGCATATATTGAAAACTTGATACGAGGTTACAAGAGATGCCGCTATGGTCACCAGCATTTAATCAACACACCTCTTGCTAAGTGGTCAAAGATATGAACCAGGTTTATGAGGTCGCCAATAAACTACCTGTAGTTTAACCCGGCAAATTGGGAAGGATGTTAGAGGAGGATGTCCCGTGGCGAGCAGCACCCGGACAATGGCATCCGTTATATGGTGGCGCCGCACCTTGCAGACCGCGAGAACCAATGGGCCAGTTGGCCACAAAGCTTGACATCACTGGCAATGGGGTGGCGCTTGATAGCATCTTGGTCCAGACTAATGAGAGACAGGAGAAACATGAAGCTGCTATGGATCATGTCCTGTCAGAATATTAGGTGCTACTTCCGACTGCGACGACGACGAACCTAGTCTCTTTGCTATATTCATCGACGTGCTTCTTGGCATCGGTACGAGGATTCAGCTGTGAACTCATTCTTACGGCCGCATATGCAGATTGCACTAGTGCAGGTCCTTTCTGCGTCGCGGCTACACACACTCTTCTTGCAACTACCGGAGCTCTTAGCTACAGCCATCCTGTCATGAGATTGGAGAGAACTTCCCTGTCAGAAACGTATTAGAGGAGCATTAGCGTAGTTTGGACCGTGGATCGCGTCTTGCATTGCCTCATAGCCCGGTTCCTGGTTTGGACTTTATGTCTATCAATCTTTTTCTACCGCGCCAGTTCAATACGTGCGCACTGAGCTTGGCCGGGATAGGAAGCAAATCGCGAATCACAACTACGTGTAGGCTTGGCACTCGTTGGAACGATTACGAATGTTAGGGGGATGTTATGAAGCAAAGGTCTTCCATTTGCTCATGGCCAAGTCAACCAAACAATGAATGACTCATAACCAGGTTCTCGGCGTTGTCTCTACATCGGCATCGCAGAATCGCGATAAGCAGATCCAAGATCTCCAACCAAAGCCCGCGGCGATGTGACTATATTGACCGGTCCTTCTTCGGTTTTTGGTACAGCAGTCTACCTGAGTTAAAGGTTGTCTTTGAAGAAGATGAGTGGCCATGGAGAACGGCTGCACTGCAATGACAGGGTATTTCAGCCAGCCAGCCGTTTCTGATCGCGCAATTTTCTCGGTCCTTAGACTCTCGCTCTCTCCTTCCCCCTTTCTGAATGTCATCGCTGGAAATGGGTCTAGGCCGCCACGCGATACCCCGGTTTCCAAGCTTCAGCCTCATACTTTAACCACATTCAGCTCTCTAGATGTCAGTATGCCCGCGTTTTTACGCGCAGTTCAAGTATCGTAAGTTCTCCTTTGCTTCACCGTGCCTCCCCACCAATGTTCTCGGTCGCTGGTACTATTGACGACAGTACCACACTTTTCTCGTTTCTATCCCGCTGGGCACATCGCCTAGACCTGTCTTGTTCGATCTAGACGTATCGACCGGTGAACCTGTCAGATGAGTGTGGATCAGCCGCAATGCGACTCTGTGGCTTAAGGGGCTTGAGACGGGAAGACGACACGAAGTGCTGCATACTTGGCGCAACGAGTCGACCATTCCATCAGCCTTCTCCCGTGTCGCCCCCACCCCCACCCTCCCCCGTTGTGTTGTAGAGCCGACCTCCCAGGAAGCTAGGAGTTAAAGGTGTGAGGCCGCTACGCCGAGATCTTCCTGGAGCTGCAAGATATCACATATTCCCACCCATTCACACCACCTTCAGCCACGGAGCCTCCTAGGCCTACACCGGCCCGCGTCCGCTGACAGCGCCTCATGCAATAAAATGAGACCGGGGCGAGAGCGGATTACAACGGTAGGTAGGTGTCAGCGAAGCATGAAAGCAGAGCCGCCATCGTCAATTTCAATTTTCCAATGCAGCCTCTTCACACTTCACTTCGCTAAACGCGCGCATATCTTCTCATTACAACATACATACATCGATCTCCTTAGCTAATCTCCCCCGTACCTGATCGTAAACATATACCTATATACATACTGTGCCACCCACGCCTGCATGTGTCATAAGCCTCTTATCTACATCTATCAACGACGTTTCGGTCCCGTGGTCCCTGACCGTCCCATGTATCTACATATATATATGCAAATTTCCCATAAATACAACCAATCTTATGTATACGTAAGATAAAAACAAATAAATAAAAAGAACTCGCTCATCTTCAGCTCGCAACTTGCACCGATCTCCTTCGAAAGGGGAAGGAGGCGCCTATCGCACATGGCGGCTCGCCCCGCCGCTTGTGCATGCTCTATACAGACACCACCGGAGAGTTATCTACGGTGGCTCCGACCATTGGATTTCCAACTTTATTAAGCGCCAGACGCGTCATGCGCCGGGCTTTGCGTGGGTTATTATGTGACTGGATAGATGGATAGATGGGCTGAGATGGTGAGTGTGGGTGGTGGGTGTGGGTGGGTGTAGATCAATATCCCCGGCCTCAGCTGAAATCCGGGCGTCTCTGTCTTGGCGTAAGCCGGTTGTCCTCGCATCCGAAAGAGCCGCAGGAACCAGACAACGGCGGGCCACTACCCGCCATACCAGAATAAACGCATCGAACGAGAGGGGGGGGACCTAAGGAAGAGAGAGAGAGAACTAGAACGTCTCACTCAGATCCGAAAAATCAGGCACGTCGGTATCGCAG
>JAOXNK010000002.1:1268209-1287813 GCA_028566675.1 Hypoxylon intermedium
GCCTCCTCCGCGGCCTCGCCCGCAACGCCCCGCAGCTCGACCCCGCCCTCTTCACCCACAGCGGCGCCAGCCAGATCCGTGAGGTCCTCGCTTCGGTCCACCAGGAGGCGGCTCTCGACGACGTCCTCGATGCGTATATGCAGGGCCTGCGCCAGACGTATTACATCTCCGCGGGCACCGCTGTCATCGCGTTCCTCGCGGCCCTGGGCCTCGAGTGGAAGAAGCTCGACAAGAAGGAGGGCTTCCCCCGCTGGAGAGACGATTACTTGATGAGGAGGGCTTTCACCCCGGCGCCCGAGTTCGACACCATGTTCGAGGGCGCGGGCGAATTACAGGCGGCGAGACTGCACAAGGCTTGAATATGGTTATGGCTGATGATTAGGTATCACGGTATTATATGTGAATCAAGTACGGGATATTCAGTTAGGTGCCACATATGTTCATTATTGTAGATATCCTATGTTCGGAGCAGGTAGATAGTACCCACAGCCTGTGATCTGTCAGCGAGATTGAATACAAGATGTTACTTGACACCTAGAACACTACAGCGATACCGCTATGATCAGATACGTAGACTAAAGAAAGTCGTATTAATTAGGTACCCAAACTTTGGTCTAACTGCCTAAAAAAAGACATCGGTGCTTGCGCACAATGCTACCAGGTACTTTTGTGTATATCACAAACGGTGACAAGATTAGGCCCAGGACCATAACTGACTACCATATCACTCACTCCTCCAGGAGTAAGGTCCTCAACAGACCAAACCATCTATCTTAAACAGAGCTAGGCGCATACCACATATCCAGTTGCAAGCAACAGCAATATGGCACTACCAAACTGCCCAATCCTGGAATAGTAGCTAGATAGGCCTGGAAATGATCTGAGACAAGTCAACCACATTATATATAATACATGGTGTCCTCGAGATTCGGATGAATCGGCACCGCCGGTACTTGAGTCTGACTGCTGGTGTTAGACTGCGTCTCCGAACGGTCAAAGTAGTCGGCTAGGTAGACTCGCTGTCGAGTACAGACGATGTCAGCGTAGTACGCTGGAGGGCAAATGCTGACGGCCTTGGTAGCGCGCCCGAAAAGATAACACATCTCGTGTGTCAGGGCCTCTAGACCGTTGGCTGCTTCAGCTCCGAGAGTCGAGCGAAAGACCTCGTCGAGCAGCACAGTGTAATGTGCCGGGCGAGCAGTGCCTACAGGAGTTTGAAAATTAGTGTAATCCATGATACGTTAGTGAAGGTGATGAAAATTACCTTGCAAGGCCTGATGAGCCGTCAAGAAGAAATCCCATACGTTGGCCTGGGTAACACCACGATCGACCACCGTGCCGTTCTTTATGTTGCGTGACTTGGTCATGTGTTGCGAATCGGTAGGATAAAAGCGCGTTTGATGGCGCTTCACCGACACAATTAGCGATATTTTCGGCTGCTGGTTCTTCGGGTACGTGCTGGTGCACGCCGCCCGTATGTATGGGAGCTCCAAGTCCAGAACCTGTTTGAACTGTCCCTCGGACACACCATCTCGAAATATGACAATGTTCTGGGGGAGTTGAGACTTGTTGTGGCGACTCCATAACTTCAGTCTCGAAGCAAATTTGTCTTCCAGAGTTTTGTCCAGCATCTCTTGTTTCCCGGCTTGTGCCCAAGACGCGGCCGGGTACTGTGACAGATCCTTGTCAATGCTCGCCACCATTCCGACCAAGCTGGGAAGGCCTCCCGCGCCTCCGGCCAGGTTGGTAGGGTGAGTCACATCATAGCCCAACACCATAGTTTTGCCATCTTTTATGATGTTGATATCGTTGCTTAACTTGTGGTTAACACCACCCATTTTCAAGTTAACCTTGAGAGCAACGTTGGCGAAATACTGAGGCTGACTTTTTATGATATTGGCTCGCAACACACAGACAGTATGGTATCCAAACTCGACGTCTCCTAAGTACTTGACTGCATTGTAGATGACCGTGTCAGTCTTCCTACCGGGAAGGACCACAAAGACGAATTGGGGTTTGAACTGTTGCAAGGCCTTAAATCTCTCTCTCAGCGAGTTCATCGGCACTGCTCGTTGGACACCAAGGGCTGGTGGATCTATGCATGGTTTCTCGGCCATGTTAATACCCATGCCTCGCATAAATCGTACAAATGCCTTCATAGACTCATGAACGGTGGCGTGATCGGGAGCCTGCGCATCCGTGAAGTCTACATGGAGCCAAGTCCACCTTTCGATGGGTCGACCGGGCTTGACGACTTTGACGTCGCGCATGTTCCAACTTCCTTCATTTGTCCTTACATGAGATGTCTTATTTTGCTGGTTGAGATATGCAATATTTGGTGTTGGTAACTCACGACCTCTCACAGTGAGAAGTTCCTTACCGGCAGTGACGTTGAATTCCGTCTATGTTACAGTTAGAAGTCAGGTTCAGGTCATATCGTGAATAACAGACACCTACCAATTTCTGGTTTCCATCGAGACCCAGGCATCTACGGCCTATCGTAGTGAGGGAGGCTGCATTGGCGAACGGAGACCGACACGCGACCAGTATCATTTTAGCTGTCTCGTCCGGCGTCGTTTTTCGTGTAAGAGGCTGACCTGGTATCACCTCAAGCAACTCTGCCGGCATGTAGACGGGCCTCAGCTTCGACCCAACGTTGATGACCGAGAGATTGGGGTTTGGTTGATAGCCATATCCTGCGCAAGTGTTAGTATCAATTTTACTGCGGAGGGGGCGGTTGTTATATACTTTTCTGGTAATAATCGGCTACGGTGCAATACGCATCTGCTTTCAGTCCAGGCGGCGTGCCGGTGCCTGACAAGAAGAATGAAACTTCTGCCGGTCGAGCGCCAGCAGGCTTCACCTTTGGTCTATTCTCACCGGTACCATCTTCCGGCATAGCGAGACCACACATCGCCTTAATGTAAAAGCGTTCACTTTTTGGTTTCCCTTTCGTACCTGGCACCGTCTTCTCGGGTAGGATCCTGCAGCGGCAACGAAGTTTTGCGAGGAACTTGTTGATCATGAACGCAGGCTTATCCGAGCCGAAATTATGCAACAGCTCGGTCACGCTTCCGGCCGGTCGAAACACCCCATGGGCGACGTTGACGTTAAGGAGAATACGCCCAGTTGCCGGTCGAGCGCTTTGGAAGTATCCGCGAATCACTGTGTTATTCTCCGGGTATTCCAATGATTTGATTTCTGAGCTGAGATCTAGGGGGAAATAACGGCTTTTCCCTAGAGTACCAACCTTGTCGTTGGCTCGCGCAGAGTGCCCAGTGATGATGGTGACAGCATCGATCACGTCTGCAAATCTCGGAAAGGACTTGTCGCCGGATGGGACATGCATGGATTGAATGTATGCTCTGAGAGCATCCATGTCAAGGTCGGGTGCAGGATCAAATGTGACATCAAAAGTGTCGTCCCTGCCCTCGTCGGTATACGAGACCTTGACAATATTCCCCTCTGGCAATGGCAGAGGGGCAGTGCAGATGACCTGGCTCTTGAATTCCGAGGCATACGGAATTCCCTGAGCGACTTGGTCCAAAGCGGACTTGATGACTTTGTGCAATTTCATGCCTTTCGCCTCGAGGGTTTTGTCGCCCTTCTTGACAGCTTTCTTCGGTATTCGAATAGCCTTGAGAGCATATTTGTAGAGCGATGGTGTTTTCACGCTCAACGCATAATAATTGGCCCAGAGGGTCACTTCTGTGCCCTTTGTGCCAAATGCTGGTCGAGTTGGCAGATGCTCTTCAGGAGAGGGCTTCGAGCCCTTTGCGGATGAGATTTTCAAGGCCGCCATTTTAGTGGTCATGCCTAAATCATTGAGGATCTTGTCCTCGAGTTGGCTGACTTGGAGATCTGGCCGAGGCGCAGCATTCGCCCTATTTGATTGTCAACATTGAAGCGTCGAAATATTAAGCCCCCACTTACTTGAAAACCTCATCCTCGCCTGCGAACTTGTCACGTCCGCCTCCGCCATAACCACCGCGTCCACCACCCCGTCCACCACCACCACCACCGCCACGATAATCTCCTCTTCCCCGGCCTCCGCGGAAATCGCCGCCGCCACGGCCGCCACGATAGTCACCTCCGGAGCTTACTCCGGAAAAAGTGGCACTGCCACCACCGCGCCCACCGCCGCGAGCTCCACCTCGTCCTCCTCCACGATCTCCACGATCTCCACCACGTCCCCCGCCACGGTCACCACGACCCCGAAAGTTGCCTCTACCACGATCTGCCATAGCGAGATAGGATATAGATAGTGACTAGGGAGGAACGAATTGAGGTAAGGGGATGGATGTTTAGAGATGCCGGTCTCAGTTGTAAGTAAGATACTATCAACCACAGGTAAGGGTCTGGTCGTAGATATGAGAGCAACGAAGCTTCCCCTCAAGATGATACAGTGGACTAATCTGTGAGAAGAATAAGATGCTGAACTTCGCCAATCTTCAGTGCCGAATTGGGGAGAGGAAAGGTAGATGAATAGACTGACCGAGTGTCTTTGCTGGTATAGCTCGTTTGTTAGATACAAACAGCTTAAAGGGGGGTTGAGTATCAGTGCAATGGCCCCAAGACTACTGCAGGGAAGCGGTGGTTCAGTAGGTCGATTACACACCAGACGAAGTGGTGTGGCCCGGTCCAGCTTCAGCTCTACGGGGCTGAGGACAAACAAGCTACAGATGTTGCTGCAAGGACGCTGTTTGAAGCTGGCAGCATGAACCCAAGGTTCGAACGATGTGGATGATGTTGAAAGAGATGTGGAGATTCAGGAGGGGATGCCCTACTACTGCTTGTGTAGAGTGAATTTAGCTTGGGTTTTGTGACAAAATAGTGGAAACAAAGAACGATACCCGTCTGATGTGATCCATCCAAAGTTTATCACATTAAAGAGGGAGAACTTGAAAGAAGCACGTCGTACGTAGAAAAGGCAAAGCGGTTGGTTAGGCAGGGAAAAACAAGCGAGGCCCACCCTGCCAGCACGATGGGATGGGATGGGATGGGCCCATTAGAGATTATGTACATAAAGTAATAGGTACCCATAGTTAAGTCACTTGCATCTCCATGAAGTTGTCACATATCAATAGCGTTCGCCCATTCCGTTTAGAAGAAAAGAAAAGCCACCATACTAACTAGGTGTGCTCGAGCTCTCTTGCTTTTCCATCCTTCTCCTCGTCAAGGATCAAAGCGGTGTGTAGCTACAGTACATACATATGCAGCGATTATCTTGACATTCCCCGTTGGGCGCTAACCGTTTCAGGCCCAACTCAGCGTTTTAGACCCGCGCGCATGGCACTCCCTGCCCTAGCCCACGCACGCCCTTGTCTTGCCCTATTTTGTTTGCCGGGCCTGTCTTACATCTCGGCCATGTTATTAGTTGACATGAAAACGTCACTGCATCGAAGACCAGATAAGTCTGGAATGATGTAGGTCTTTTCCACTGCTTTCACCCAAGATGCAGCTGGATGGACGTTGGTACATGTAGAACATAGACTTCGAGGTAGAAGGTTGCAAGCCCACGCTGCCACCCGGCCCACCCAGCGAGTTTACACCGCCCGGTTAGTTACCTCTTCCAGCTCTTCTTTACTTTTTACAGACAGGGGCTATCCTCACCTACGGTCAAGCCTACAGATCAAATAGCGTAGCGAGTATCTTCCATGTACTACGCATCAGTCGAGCCCACCACCGAAATATGACATGTCTCTTTTTCTCATATGCATCCCCCGGTAGCCAAACGTCAGCTCGCAAGCCGCCAGGCATCCAGATACGTCAACCTGTCGCACAACCCTCTGACACTCACTGCCACTCAGAGCATCGTAACCCCACGGCGATAATCACACAATGATGTCAAAAGTCTTGCTCTTCATATATTTGCTGTAAGGCTGTGTGAGTCACCCCCTTGCTCTCGAATCCATACACCGTGCCCTACCTGCCTGCCTGCCTACCAGCCTATATATTTCCAGGTAACTTGATGCGAAGTCGTGTGCCACTGAAAAGCAGGATTTTGGCCTAGAGACCGGATCGTCTACCTAGGCATACTAAATTTCTATTTGGTGTTTCCGGCATCCTGGTGTGCCTTGACGAATTATCGAGTCCTAGGAACCTACACGATGAATTTGATAGGAGAATTATTTACTACGTAGTACGGAATACCTCAAACAACAAACAGACTTGAGCCTCATCGGTTCCTTGATTGGCTATGTGGCTACCCTCGTGCATGCTGCAAGCCGAGGTAGCCGCGCCACTCCTCTCTGCAGGTTGCATCGATTCGCAGACGGCATCATTGGATATTGGAGAAGTTGGGTAGGGGTCCTTGCAGCAGCAGTATCTGTCGATTTGTTCAAGTAGCTATCGAACACGTAAACGAGGAGCCCCAGTTTCCTGCGGTTCGATCCAGATATCGTCGAGGAGGAACCAAAACTTTCGTCAAGTCATCGCTCTACTAGTAATCATTACAAGAAACAAACCAATAGGGTTAGGTCACACATCTCAAACCAAGATTCGTTATACTAAGCCCCGTGGGGTCAAGCAACAATTCGGACCGGCCCGTTGCCCACTCCGTCTTCTCCACAGTCATCGCCCCATGGAGATGGAGAAGATGGCAAGTGCCTGAGTGCTTAGATTCTTTGAATCCTACGATAGTATAAGATCGCTGTCTTGCTCACTTCCACCAAAGTATTGCTAGGGTACCTAGTCCTAAGCTCGTCTTGGAACGCTGTTTGGACGTTGAACTTGACTGTCCGTCTAATAGCCTGTCGTGTGATACGATATCTACGTGTATCCTAACACGTACCACATTGAACCAGGATTTATTACGGTAGCACGCAGTGCCTGCCTTCTTCTCATGCAAATATCGGGTGAGTCTGTCTCATTATAGGTAACCCACGATCGCCATTTGTGCAAACAGAGAGTGTGGCTCGTCTGGAATGCGCAGCAACCAAACTGCTCTTCTTCTACGCTCACCTATAAATTGTGCGAATTCAAAGACGAGGAGGTCGGGCATGAATGGTGCGTGATAGCTAACGACGTTGATTCAGCATATCTCAATTTCTGGGCTGTTTGTAATTGTGGTGTGTATGCTAAGGCATACTAGACAAGCATGTGTACGACATGCTATAGAAATCGGGCGAGCCGATCTGCCAACAGATTCTTATCCTACCCAATTACGTCTGCATACTCACATCTAGAAGAATACATACAAGAATTAAATCCCTAATTAACTTACGTCATAGCCAGGCTTCGTGACGAATGATGCTTACCTAGGTACCTAAGTAGTCTAGAGGATCCTAGTGTAGCGATCTCTTCACTTCATTGTTTCTCCCCTTCGGAGTTGTTTGGACCATGTTGCCCGGATGAAGGCATTACCTATGGTAGGCATAGCAGCAGAGACTAATCCAAGAAAGCATTTATTAGAACTAGGTATTTGGCGGTAGTCGAGATATCAAATTAGGTAGATAGACCATGGAAGAATTAAACTACCTAGGTAGGTAGTGCGGTAGTGGTGACGATGCGGCTTAACATCGGCATAGTCCTGTCCTAACCCACAGCCCCTAACCTTTTTTGATACCCCACTCCCACAGCCCTATAGGGAGCCCAATACCAGCAGAATTTTCACCAACCACACGCCGCGAAGAGTGATGGCCCGGTTAGCTCAATCGGTAGAGCGTGAGACTCTTAATCTCAAGGTTGCGGGTAAGTTTATGAGTCCTGAAAATTCAGAGTTTATCAAATATTAACAATCATTCCTAGGTTCGACCCCCGCATCGGGCTCAATTCCTGATGTTTCTCAGTCTACTGAGATCTCAACCTCCTTTTTTTTTGGCGATCCTTTTTTTTCATCATTATGAAAAAAGAATTCATGCAAATAAATAGATAATTATACTTTTAATCTACCTCTGTCCCCTGCAGGTTACCTTATGTACGTCTCCATGATGGCATAAAAGCTCAATAAATATCTGAAGAGTAAGTAGGGTCGGCCTTCGGAGCATTGGCAAAGTATTGCTCAACACGCTCAAGGATATAATAACTAAATGGATACATTCAAATTTTCGTCATTCATATCTATTCTTGAGACGCCTCAATCAGCTTGGCTTTTCATGGCCTGCTGTCGCGACTTCTAAAATCTCCTCCTCCAGCCCAGCAACATGGATGAACGCGATGCCGGCGTCTTTTAGCTTCTGTTTGCTGGAGTTGGCGGCAACAAACTTTTCTGGCTCATAAACCCCAACATAGACCGTCTTGATCTTGTTCCCTATAGCCAGTATCCTATCGACGCAAGGCAGGTTCCCGCTTAGTCTTTGCGAGCACGGCTCTACTGTCGTGTACAGTACAACCTCGCCCGGAAGCGCCTCGCCTAGTCGGGTTGCTGGGACACCATGCTTCTCTGCCAGCTTCTCAAAGCAACATTGCTCCGCGTGGGTGTTTCCTGGAAGCTCTAATGTGTAGCCAGTCGCCAACATCTCATTTGAAGCTATGTCTACCACGACAGCTCCGACTCGGTAATTGGTTGGCTTGGGAGGGGATTGAGTGGCTAGAAACAGGGCAAATTTCATGTATGCTTGATGATCTCCTGCATCTATGTGTCTAGTTGGTTGGAGAGCGTTTTCGGTCATTTTCTGATCAACTCTGCGGATTGGATCATGAAGGGATGAGTCGAGGTCGAGGTTCGGGGTGATGGTGATGGAGATAAATCGTTTAGTGCATGTACTTACTACACGGATATGCGAGCAGCGCACCCCCGGCAGACCAGGCAGGCTGGCAGGCTGGCAGGCCAGGGTAGCTACGCCACTACCCCGCACTAGCGGTGCTAGCGGGCTAGATGCATGGGTGCAAACTTAGTTGATCAGCTTTATCGATAAGACGCGTGTGGAAAGCCACCGGCGTATTCGATTCGAGACGCGTGCAACGCGATCTTGTCCATCTGCCCATTTACCATCATACTGACCCATGTACCCATAAGTATCGAGGCGAGCCGCAAGCTCAATCCCCCATAGGCTAGCTATTAATCTCAAGTCATCATGGATAACTCTGAGTCTGAGTCTGATGACCTTCTCGCGGGCGAGCCGCCTACCATTGACCCCTATGAGGTCCTCGGGCTAGAGCGCACGGCAAACGAGGGCCAAATCAAATCAGCATATCGAAAGCTCGCCCTGAAGAACCATCCAGGTAAGCCATCGGCTCATGAATATGATGCTTGTCGCTTCCCTGTGTTCTGACATTTCAACTTGTTTATAGACAAGGTCCCCAACGACAAAAAGGGGGAGGCGCACGAGATATTCCAGTCGATAGCCTTCGCATACGCTGTGCTCTCCGACCCGGCGAAACGGAAGCGCTACGACGAGACAGGTTCGACTTCCGATTCCATTGTTGATTCGGACGGTTTCAACTGGACGGACTTCTACCGAGAGCAGTACCGCGATACAATCACTGCTGATGCGATCGAGAAGTTCGCCAAGCAATACAAGGGTTCCAAGGAGGAGGAAGACGATATCCTGGTCGCCTACGAACAGCACAAAGGCAATATGGACGCAATCTACGAGACGGTAATGCTCAGCGATGTCTTGGAAGACGACGACCGATTCCGCGCGATCATCGACAAGGCTATCGCGAGCAAGTCTGTCGCCGCCTTCAAGGCATACACGCGCGAGAGCAAGAAGTCCAAGGGAGCTCGGGTCAAGGCTGCGCAGGAGGAGGCCACCGAGGCTGAGGACTATGCTAAAGAGCTCGGAGTACACGACAAGTTATTTGGTAACAAAGGCAAGAAAGACGGGAAGAGCAAGAAGGATACCTCCGAAGACGCCCTAGCGGCACTCATCCGCCGCAACCAAGAGGGGCGAAGCAGTTTCCTCGACAATCTGGCGACAAAGTACGGCGCAGCGCAAAGCTCCAAGAAGGGCAAGAAGCGCGCATCCCCAGCGGAAGAAGAGCCATCCGAAGAAGCCTTCCAGGCCGCAGCGAAACGATTGAAGAAGAGTAAAAGGCGCCCAGCTGCGGTGGATGAAGAAGACGAGCCATCTGAGGAAGCCTTCCAAGCTGCAGCGGCAAAACTGAAGAAAGGTAAGAAGAAATGAACTAGCAACTGGCGAAGAAAAGGAGCATTGACGTTTCTGGTTACTCTTTTACGGCGTATACGGTGTCCAAGGGAGCAGGGGAAACTGCTGGGACAGGTATAGGTATGCGTTAGGGTTGAATTATAGTTATGCCTTTTGATTTGCTGCTTCATGCGAAGGTATTTCATTTGCTACATGCCTACATGCCTACATACTGAATACTCTTGTGACTTTCCCGCTGTATGGCTGTTCAGGTGCCCAGCTGTCTGAATAGGGGGGTGGCTACTGCGAATGGTTGCTAGGGGCAGCACAGCCGATAAGCACATGTAAATAAGCGGGGCCTGCCACGTCCTGAAGCTTTCCGCGTCTGTCGCATCACGTCAATACCTAACAGTACCCACCAACTACCTAGGTACAACACTCTAAGACAAATGATAACGCGTCGACTTTGCAAGTATTGCTTTCTGGCAATCAGTCCAACTACCAAGATGCGATGACCAGTGCGGAACCACTCGTATACTATCCTGCATATTGCTTCCATCTCTCTCCGACAATCAACAAATGGTGTCCTCTGCGCTCCGTCGACATCCAGGGTCTTGAATGTCGGCCTGGTTTTGAAGGTGATTGGCACTGCAAAATACACTGAAGGGAATGTGGAGCTCACCAGGCCATAGCGGATAATGTTTTCTTCTCCCTGAACCATCCCATCCGATGGGTGCGAGTTGTCGGGATTGTGGTCGCCATCGACGAATACTTTGGCCGTCGGATCTACACCGTAGACGATAGCACAGGCCAGTGCATCGAGTGTAGCCTAGACCCTCCGAAATCCACCGACAGCGGTCGTCACAATGGCACCAACGCCGAAACAACCACAGCGGCTGCAGCCGCTCCTGCTCAGGATCCGTACGCAGATATCGATGTCGGCATGGTTATCGAGGTGAAGGGCAGCACGAAGCTTTTCAGAGGCCAAAATCAGATCAAAATCGAGAAAATGCAGCGAATCAGGTCTACAGACCAGGAAGTGCAGTTTTGGAACAAGATTCGCGACTTTCGGAGAGATGTCCTCGCCCGGCCGTGGGTGCTAGAAAGGAGAGACGTGCGCCGGTGCAAGAAGCAGTACATGGCCGACGTAGATGTCCAAGAGAAGAAGAGAAAGAGACAGGAGGAAAATGGATATAAGATTTCTGCGCGACACCTAGCCCGAGAGTCTGCCACCAAGAGGGAAGAGAAGAGGGAAGAGAAGAGGAACAAGCCTACGAAACAAGAGCCTAAGCCCTTGACTGGAGCAGAGGACGAGGACGAGGGGGCTGAGGGCCGGTACGATGCGTTGGGCCTATGAGAGTGCACGCTACCTATAGTTCTTATGGTAGTACTAGGACTGTCGTCGTCGATTATAGTAATAGCAACGTTGGCCATTATACCTGCATATTACGTTACTCGTCGCCGAATCTAATCTTATGAACAAAGGTCTGAAGATGACGGTGTGGTTGCCCTGATAGGCCCCTCTCATGCTCTCAATACAAAATAGTGTTAGTCAAATGATACCTACCTAGGTAGGTATTCCTACTTACGTAGAGTTGATTGAAATGATTTCCAAGGTTGGTGATTCAGCTTTTCACTGAACTTGTTGAAATCTTGAAGGTTAAAGTGGGTCTACAAGGCTACGGAAGCCTCTTAGGTACAACCTTAGCCACAATCCCCTTCGGAGTGGTGACTCCCTAGTATGTTGACTCTCTGGGTTTCGTAGATGCATCCGATACTTGTTCAGGCAAGCACTAGTTGGCTCAAAACTGGAAGTGAGCATCAAAGGCAACTGCAACGTCTTGCAAAGCAACGTGCATTCGTTTAGAATCTAACCCAAGTGTACTACTATCCATCATCATCATCATCATCATATTCCTCATACCTAACACTCAACTTCTACACCCTACTAACAGATTTTACAGATCCAGCACACCATTCTAGACAGAGTGCTCTTCATTCGCCTCCCTAAGTCTAGTATTCCTACATTGTATGACCTTGGGTCCATATCACCCAGCAATCGCAGCATTTTGCGGCTCTCGCTCCTCATTCCAGTGACTCTTCTAGACTCTTTCGTTTGCTTCAGCTCGCCACAGAGGTAGGTCTCTCCAGCCCCTATTCAAGACAACCCATTCCTCATGCCATGGGTTTTACACGTCACATGGCGTTGGCGACCCTGACTCAGCCGTCGTCCGGTACACCAACACCATTCTTTGATATCTCTGCTCGAGTCACCCACCATTCTCATTTGACAACATGTACAACCCGTTCGTTATATATCTTGGGGCAAGGAGTTGGAGTTTGGAGCTTGAATCTTGGTTTGGATCTTCAAATCATCTAGTTACCATTACTTTATGTCATTACGAATCCATTCACGGCCCAATAGCGTATAGCAATACTGCCGCCATACTACAAATATTCTACAAGAGCGCTGGTTGCTCTAGCAGACCTTATGATAGAGGAGTCCTAATCTTTTCCAACTGAGAACACTTTCCTTTTACCACCCCTTCCATTCTTTATAACCGTTATGTGGCTGTATTGGATACTGACGTTGCTTCAGGCTAACCCTATCCTGACAGCCCGACTTGCGACTTTCAAAACTGGGATCAGGTCATCTCACCAAGACAGACTCGCAGGACGAGATTCTTACAGGGAGGGCTACCCTACCCTCTCAAAAAGTCAAGATCCTCACCGCGAGGGTTACGAACCTATCGTGATACCCATTAGTTCCGTAGCCCCAGTGGTTTCATTATCATCCAGGACTGAGCCGAATCCAACTAGTACTCTTGGCTCAGCAGTTCAGTCTGGAGGTGGTGAAATAACACCGCTTCAAATAAGCCTAGTACCAGCTTCAACCGCCGTCACAGGATCATCTGTACCAGAGACGGACACCCCGAGTACCTCTACGATGGCACCGACAGCTACGTCGTCAAACATCTTCGGCGCGCCGATTGGAACTGGTCCCCCTTCGCCGGCATTCCCGGCGAACGCAAGCCATCCGGTAGCTCGGAAGGGGATTAGGGGCCCTACGCCGATAGGTACAAACAAATTTTATGCCAACTTCTTTCTCAATTCCCAAACGACACCCGCATACGTACACCCATACTCATTGGTTTGGGCAAAGGGCCAAGGAGCTTCGTCCAGCTGGGGAATCGCGATCTCACATACCGAGACCAGCCAGCTAACGTACGGCAATGTCTCCAGTGAGACCGGCGCCGCAAGCTACTTCATCAACCCGGTTGGCATTCAGTCTATGTGTCTCTCGGCAGCAGAGCTTGGGAAGACAACCACTTTGACAACCGACAATCTGTCCTCGCACTCGATTAACGTCAACCTGCTTGCAAATTCCAGCGCGAACCCCCTAGTCACATTTCCGTTGGTCCAAGGCATGGGCTTCGTCACTGCTGTCTATAAAGGAGGAACCCCAGTCATCAGCACTGGCGTTTACTTCAAGACAATAACGAAATCGATAAAGGGACCAAAGCAAGGCATGTCAAAATACACGTTCTACCTAGAAGACGGCAAAGTATGGCACGTGTATGCTTATTCCGCAAAGGGTGATACTTTTGATCTTACCGTCCTCAACAATACAGTGGCCAAGGCGGCGAAGCCATTCGATGGCATAGTCCAGGTTGCCAAAGACCCTGGTAACGGCTCTGAGGCCATTATAGATGCCGCATCCGGGGCATACCCGGTTAGTATGACATTGTCTGGGTCGGTGTCGGGGTCCAAGGGATCATATACATTCAACTTCCAGAAGGCTGGATTCCAGAATGTCAAGTTACTGATGTACGCCCTACCTCATCATGTGGAGTGTTTCGACGCTGCTACCAACAAGAATGTGTCCGTAGCGAGGTTACAGACTACCACCAAGGGCATGGCATCAGGGGTAGTCGCAGATTCATGGACGATGGTAGAGCCTCTTTTGCCTATCACGATGGGTTTTGCTCCTTGGGACCCCAAGGATGGCGAGAAGAAAGTCTTGAAGGAGTCGGCCATCAATATGATCATGCCAGTAGCTGTGAATGAAACAGCTCAGGATGTGATCCAGCAATCCGATCAAAACTCTATGTACTTCAGTGGGAAGGTATTGCTATGGTCCGATCGTCGCCTAATTTATGTTGGACGCTGACACGTAGAACAGGCGCTCGCCAAGTTTGCTGGGATTTCTTACACGGTCAAAGAGCTGCTGCGAAACGACTCGCTGGCCGGGAATGGTCTGAAGAATCTGAAGACCGCGTTTAGTCTGTTTGTACAGAACAAACAGCAGTATCCGCTGTACTATGACTGTAAGTCTCCCAAAAGGCAGAAATCTAGAAACCACGCTGACGTTGAAAGCCAACTGGGGCGGCCTGGTTTCTTCCGCGACATACAAATCTGGAAACCCTGGTGAAGACTTTGGCAACACTTACTACAATGACCACCATTTCCATTACGGCTACTTCATCTACGCGGCGGCCATTATCGGCCATCTTGATAAGACTTGGCTAGACAACAAGGACAATGTCAACTTTGTGAACTCGCTGGTCAGGGACATCGCCAACCCGTCTACCTCAGATAAATATTTCCCCGTCTCCCGAAATTTCGACTGGTACCATGGTCACAGCTGGGCTCATGGCCTATTCGAAACGATGGATGGAAAAGTCAGTACTTTCCGCATCACTATCAAGGGACTTTATCAGTGCTAATATCGTATAGGACCAAGAGTCGAGCTCGGAAGACGCGATGCACGCCTATGCCATCAAGATGTGGGGGAAAACCATTGGCGATGCTAACATGGAGGCCCGGTAAGCTAGCCCGGCTTGAGACTGTCACTTGAGGACTAACAAATTGCGACTTATAGAGGCAACCTGATGCTAGCCATCATCACACGCTCTCTCAACCAATACTACCTTTATCGGGATAACAACAATGTACAACCCGAGAAGTTTGTGAGAAACAAGGTGGCCGGTATTCTGTTCGAGAATAAGTGCGACCATACGACGTACTTTGGAGCGAAGATAGAATACATCCAGGGTATCCATATGATACCGCTTCTGCCCAGCACGAAGCTCACCCGTCCAGCTAACTTCGTGAACGAGGAGTGGGCAACGTACTTCGACAAGGGGCGGGCGGATCAGGTCGAGGGAGGCTGGAAGGGAATCCTCTACGCCAATCTAGCTACAGTTCAGCCTCAGGCTGCCTGGCAGTTCTTCACGCAAACGCCTTTTGATCCTTCGTGGCTGGATGGAGGTGCCTCGTTGACGTGGTATCTGGCTTATACCGCAGGTAAGTCTTGGCTGGCTCCGTGTTCGATATATGTGTATAGATACCTAGGCTAACATGCTCTAGCCTTCATGTGATGGCGGTCTGATGTTGATTTTTCTTGGCTGGGTTTGACGAGAGACGAAATACCGACTGGATGAATGGGCGCAAGATACCTGGACATATTGAGAGCATTGATGGCCCTAGTCATTACTTATTATCTACTAGCATGGTAACGATTACGATTGGAACGTGTTGGTCGAAGATTATCAGATTATCGACATCGATAGTGTTGAGTCGGACTTGCGCATAGACTACCTAGATTTTAGAATACCCTGGCGCCAGCCGTATTTGTATGCATACCTATAAAATTGGTACTTGACCCCTATTTGGGTTCTTAGAGGTCCTTGCCGTCGTCCTAACAGTTTGGGACGAACTGAACTACTGCTGCTCCTGAATGGTTCGGATGGTAGATTAGTTGTCCATTCGGGAAATATTGTGCCTCTTCTGGTTCCAAGTCTTGCCTAGAGTGGCAGTGTGGGCTAGAGTCGCAAAATGGGTATTACTTGCAGCTATGTGTCTTTATATTCCGTATGCTGACGGGCAATTGAACCGATGCGGCCGCCGACGATGACGTTGGATCCAGGTACAACAATATCTTATCGTCTTGAGTCGATGCTTTTCAGGACCCACTTGACCCAATTGGACGTATAATGGATTGCGTTGAATTGCGCCTATCTAGATCCGATCTAGCGCCAGGACTTCTGCACAGTGCGCGCCAGGAGGCCTCATTCTCTTCGGGTTTCAACATTTGAAGTTTCACGCCATTTGCTGCTCACCACATAGCCACGCACTTGGCACTCTGCTCAATTCGCGCTCTGTCTTGGCCGTCGGCGCAGCTATTTTCGCATAATTAGATTCGTCTAGTCTTCTCTATTCTTCTTGATCTGAGAGAGTCGTTAGTCTTGTTCTACCTTATTACGCTCGAGATAGACTGTGTGCATCGATACTCGGCTCCAGAAACCCGTTGCTACCGCAGCTCCTCCCCCTTGTTCCATCGAATCCTCGTGCGCTGTCCGAGCTGGCGCGGCGCCACGTTTTACTGCAGGGTAGGTACTTGCCTAGTTGGACGAGAAAAGGCTTGAATTTGGTGCAATTCCTCGCCGCGTTTCAGTGGAGTTCTGTTTCGGTCAGCTCTACTTCGTATGTACCAGCTTTACCTACTAGCTCAAGCACCCGGAATTTCAAGAGCAGAACGACGTCAACACCCTTCCTGGGGGTTAGCTACCTACCTAGGTACATTAGAGAACAAAAGGAAATCGAGCTAAGAGCTTAGCTATCTTAGCTGTCTGACTCGTTCATTGCAGAAAATTGACGTTGGCAATTCTACTCGAGCTTGGCAAATTTAGGCCCTGCCGTCATCACCTTTCCAAAAATCAATACCAAGAATCCCAAGAGCAGACGACAAGCAAACCAAGCCGCCTTCATCAACCATCGGTGAATCGTGTTGCGCCTAGACACGCTGTTCTTACTTTTTTAGTCATAACCTTACCACCCCTCGCAGAAGAAAAAAAAACAAAGGCTCGATCACCTGGCAACGCAACGCAGCCTGCGCCTCGTTGAACCTCGCGCCCCGATTCCTGCACTTTCAACTGATCTCCAGTATACCTTGTATACTTTATCTACCTGCGTGACTTTCGGCAACGCCCAAGTACTTCCCAATGGTGTGTAAGTACAGACAGCCCTACTCTGATTAGCCTTTATTCAACACAATTATACCTACCCGATTGCGTGCCCAATTACCTAGTAAGGGCCACACTACTTCTCTCCCCCCATCTCTGTTTTCTCACATCACAGCCTTTGTCTTTCTGCGCGCGCTATACATTCCATAGAGTATGTGGTACTCGTCGCCACTCAGACTCTAACCGATCGCATTCGAGTGGGAAAAAAGTGTTGGGCTAACCATGACGCGCAACGATGGATCGCGATACAGTCAATCTTCCGAGTGTTCAAGGTCAGATTCGCAAGACTCTCACAAGCTTGACGAGTCGCGAGAATGGAGAACCAAATGAGCGTACCTCCTTGTTGCCCAACGGCCGCGAACATGTGAATGGCTTCCACGGTCACCACAGCCACAGCAAGACCTGGGAGTTCTTTTTCAATTCGCAACATACCCCAGGCACCGACAACCCGAAGCCATGGGTCAAATATCCGGCACATGTGTGGCACATCACCAAGGCCACTTTACTGAGCAGTACGTCTATAGCAAGCAGAGAAATATTGGGGCGGCAAAGAATGGGTTACTAAGTCGATACTGATAGGTCCGGTCAACATCCTTCTCTTCGCGGTTCCGATTGGTATCATTGCTGGTCAAGCTGGTTGGGACCCAGTCGCGGTATTCGTCATCAACTTTTTCGCCATCATTCCTTTGGCTGCCGTGCTCTCATTTGCGACGGAGGAGATATCCGCAAAGCTGGGCGAAGCCCTGGGTGGCCTACTTAATGCCACATTCGGCAATGCTGTGGAGTTGATTGTAGGCTGGCCCCCAACCCGCGATCACTTGCATGACCCCCTTCATTAACTAATGTTCCCTGTAGGTTAGCATAATCGCATTAAGGGACAAGCAGATCGAGGTGGTGAAATCGTCGATGATTGGTTCGATTTTATCGAACCTACTGCTTGTCATGGGCATGTGTTTCTTCTTTGGTGGCATCGTCAACATGAGAGACCCAGCAGGCCATGGCCAGGAGCAGACCTTCCAGACCATCACTGCCCAGACAACGGCTTCTCTGATGACTCTGTCTGCGGCCTCCATGATTCTACCCGGCACTGTAAGCATTTCATCCTTACCAAGACAGACCGGGTGAAAACTAATGTCAATGGTGTAGCTTTTCATGATTATAAACGATAGCGACGAGGGCGACAACAAAGATCGCAACAGCATCATCCTCTCACTTTCCCGTGGTACCGCCATTATCTTGCTACTCCTCTACGTCCTATACCTATGGTTCCAGCTGAGAACACACCATAAACTGTTCAGTGCCGAGTCCGGCCCCGAAGGTGAAGAGCAACCAGCGCAGAACGAGTCCCAACTACCAGCTGAGGCTGCCGCCGAGCATGTGCGCCCAGCTGCGGCTGACGAGCACAGCGGAGATTCAGAAGCGGAAATGCATATGAGTCCATGGTCAGCTGCCGGTGTCCTCGTGATTGCGACTATTTTGGTCGCCATCTGCGCCGATTACCTCGTGGAGAGTATCGATGCTCTGGTAGAGCGTGCTCATATCAGCCGAAGCTTCATTGGTCTTATTCTCATTCCCATCGTTGGCAATGCTGCAGAGCACGTTACCGCGGTTGTTGTGGCGGTCAAGAACAAGATGGACCTCGTGAGTGTTGCCTAGAGGAATTCCGACCAAGGGTGAAGCTAATTTGTTCTATAGGCAATGGGAGTTGCTATTGGCTCCAGCATCCAGATTGCCCTCTTCGTGACCCCCTTCCTCGTCGTCCTTGGCTGGATTATGGATAGAGATATGGATTTGCATTTCGAGACCTGTAAGCTAATCTGATCCATTCTGCATTTTCCCGTTACTGATCTAGTCTAGTCGAAACCGTCGCATTTGCACTAGCTGTCTTGGTCGTGATCTACACGGTCCAGGACGGGAAGTCCAACTACCTCGAAGGCGCAATGGTAATGTCACCAATTCCTTCTCGATTTTGCGGTGCTAATGCTACTCTAGTTGATGGCCTTGTACATCATTATCGCTCTCGCGTTCTTTGTCACCCCCAGTCAATACTTCAACACCGACTGGGTCAGTGGTATGTTCGCCAACATGGTTGGCTCGTCATAGTGGCTCCCCATTATAATTCAGTTTCGCCGACTTATTTAGGGTTGGCTTCCAGTCATAATTGGTCCTCAGTCGCCCTCGAAGGGCTCTCTAGATGGTGGCATATAATATTAACATCATCCTCCGCAGCTCCTACTACGTTTACTCGCGTAGTGCACCGTTAATCGAAGTGCTGGAGCATATAACGCTACAAGTAGCGATTATACCGAATTCCCTTTAAACCAGTGTTTTCATAAGCTTTTCTTTGTGTATTAGTGTACAATAGTAGGTTAGGTTGCAAAAAATCAGGTGTAAGCTTCCGGAAGTCTTGGTGGTTTGTCTCAGAGTCAGAGGAGTCAAAAGGCACAGGTTAGGGTGCCCTTGGATTTAGGTAATAGACCAAGTGTATTTCTATGCATGTGCCAGTAAACATGAAGCTATTTACATGATAGCTATCAAATACCCGACT
>JAOXNK010000002.1:1344963-1363084 GCA_028566675.1 Hypoxylon intermedium
CCGCGCGGAACGGATCCGCGACGAGGCGCGTCTGCTCGAAGTCCTCGTACATGTCGGGGCCCATGTCGTTGATAACCTTGACGACCTTCTCGGATAGCTCCACTCTCCGTTCTCGTAGTTTCTGGATGTTGTAGCTGGATGTGGGACTGATGCATAGGACGAGCGGTCTCAGTGACTTGAATATATCCATACCAACCTCGCCAAACCGTAATGCGGCGAATGTAATGGCTGGGAAGACGATCCACCCCGCGATGAAGACTAGCCAGAAAGGCACCCACCCCGGAATGTAGCCCCAGAGATGGTCCTGGTAAACCTTGATCGAGAGTAGGATGGAGTATAGGTTGTAGAGCACAGGGGCAAACGCCATAGCAACGAGGAGCTTCCACGTTGCCATAACATCTCGGCCTTGGATCTTGACCGACGAGGCTGCTAGCGCTTCTTTCGCTTTCCTGTGGCTGATGATTTTCGAAGCGGCGAAAACTGGGGCAAAGAGGAAAAGACCCGGAATCACACCAATAGAGAGGATAAGTAGCTTGGCTACCCGGTATAGAAGTGTAATGATGACTATCGGGACGGTCATTCTGGCGTAGGCCACCTGGTGATCCTTCATATTCAGATAATGCAGCTGCTTGTTATAGTCCTTGACGTTATTCATCAAGTCGATGATACGTGGATCGGTCTTGAATTTGGAGAAGCCGACGGCAAGCCTTCTGTTGAGTTCCACCACCATGGGCAAAGGCAGCTTCTTTCCAGTGTTGTAGAGTCGTCTGGCGGCTTGAATACACATGAGGGTATCGTAGTCTGGAGCCGACACAGTAACAGCGCTCAAGGCCTGGTGAACCATGTCGAGCGTCTGCCCGATCGCATCTCGTCTTTCGTTATTCTTGTACTTCTCAACTATGTCTCTTGGGATTTGGAAAGGTGCGCCGAACTCAACGACGGCCCGTGATCGGAACTTGTGGGCGTGGAAGTAGTTCATCCCCACCGGGACAATCTGTAAACCGCAGTCGGGGTCTTCCGCTAAAGTACCCAATGCCATAATAGCAACACCAGCCTTCAAGGGCAGCAGTTCCGTCCTGTCGTGGCTACCTCCTTCGGGAAAGATTCCAATACAACCGCCCAATCTTAGACGGGTGAAGACAGCTTTGTAAACCTCGGTCTGGTCAATATGAGGAGCAAGCTTGAACTTGGTGCCTTCGTAACCCTGCTTCAATCCCTTCAACTCGTTGTTGAGGAAATTTCCCTTCTCGTCGACGTCGTCACGACCGGTCAGCTGCTGCAAGGGGACCTTTCCCTTGAAGGGCCGCTTGATACGGATTTCCTCTGGGCCCACTATCTTGGAGATGTCGACCGAGCTACCAGATTCGCCCTTTACGGAGGGCAGGAAGATCATGCCACCAACCTCGGCTTCCTTTTCGAAATTGGTGCCCACACCTCGTATCAGCGTGGGGTCGTTGATAGGATCGGGAAGATAGACGACGCCGGATGCTGGTTTCGCCTTATCTTGCGCACGACCGACCGGGACAGAGCCCGTCTGGCGAGAACCCCATCCGATGAATCCATGTACGGACTTTTCGGCGATCAGAAGGCCGACACGTCGCTGGGCTTCGTTCTTCAGGGTTCGTTGCAAAACCAGGCCGTCGACAAACTGGTTCGCATGCGGCGCGGCGACGAAGAGGATGGGGCCGGTTCTGGGTACTCGCCATGCACCGCGTGGATGGACCTCTCGGAAGAACAGGTCGACTAGGACAGAGAAGGTGTGCAGGAAAGCATCGTACTTCCAGTCCGACATTGGATAGAGCTCTTTCTCTTTGTGAGGTTTTGTCGTGCCGTTAGGACGACGCTCCTCCTCGGCGGGCTTGCCGTCGGCCATGGCTGCGAAGAGAGGTCGGCGGCGTCGGGGGTATTAAGTAGAAGCAGATTGGACGAGGGGTTGCGCAGTGATGCCTAACCCATGTGCTACGTCGTCTATATTTCGCTGTGGTCACAGACTGTCCGTTCAAGTAATGACACAGGTATTGCGGGGTTGCGCGCGGTCCTCGCAAACTCGAGATAAGTGCGTGCGTCTTATAATCGAGGATTGGAACTGGAAGCGAACGGATACAGCACTGTTGAAGTAGTCCGGGAAGATGCTCTTTTAGCAGGAGCCCTAGTCAGGTAGCTAAGCAAGATAGCTGTTCAATGGTCCAGCACGCGAGAAACCATTGGCGTCATCCTTAAGAAAAGATGATGAATGAGGATGGAATAGCGACGCAGTGTAGATCTCGCTCAAAAAGACAGGGAAGAGGTAAAAAACTTGGTGCAATCACAAGCTAGAAACCGAACATTGCGCATGAAAAAAAGAATGCAGCCACAACGCATGGTAGGGTACCTATCGAGATGTACATACCTTATCTGGTTATGTACCTAAACCCTGGAACCGACTGGAATCTTGGCAAATCTATGGATGTCAGACCTTGAGCGCCACACTGGAGGGAGGGGCCGAGGGGTTGACGGCCTCAAGCTACGGATTATGGAGGGTCTGCTACGTAGTATCCGTCCCGAGGTACTAAGAAACAAGTGGGGTGACCGGCCAGATGCCAAGTACCTCACATGCCACTTCAAGTATCTCTCTTATCGAGATACACATGCACACATGCACGTAGTGACTCATGAGATCTGGTCTTACAATTGGACCAAAAGGTTCCCAGCGAAATTAAGACAATTAAGACAATCAAGACACAGAGAGATTCGCTTGAGCATCCTACCTACCTGTCCGGGTAACCCGCAGATTCTATCTACCTATACGGAGTTATCATGCCAGTCGAAGAACAATCACAGACACCGATACATACAAACCCAAGTCATATATGGATACCATGTAATCATATAATCAACCCCGAAATTACATATGGACCGACTCAGTGCCACCGAGGCAGCGAGGTGTGACCTGCCAGTAGACCTGTACACATAAAGTGGCGCTCTCGGCTAGCGGTGCATGAGCTTTGCGTGATCATTAAACGTACGTTTTTTCGGGTGTATGCTCTTGCTTGATATGCTCGAAGAAGATCGATTAGGTGCATCTGTGCACTATTGACTATGTGTTCTGAATAGCCTCGAGGCGGCGCCTCCAAATAGGTAGACACGCTTACCATCCATATTGACCAATCAACTAGTTCAGTTCTTGCTCTTACCCTTTCCCTTCCGCCGCCGTCTTTCCTCGGGTACAGATGCGCTACCCTCCTGGACCTCGCCCTCTTCTACCTGTCCCTCAGCCTCGAGCTCCTTCAGCTTTTCTTGGCCCGAGATGAACATGCTCAGGTCGTGATTCTGGTCCTTCAGGTCTGCGTTCTCCAACTTTAGTGCCTTGACCTGCTCGCCCAGGCTCTCGACCTCCTTGTTCATGTGCTCGATTCGTTTCATTAGTCCTTCCGAAACCTTCTTCTCCTCTTGGAGACTTTGGCCTAGTTTTCTAGCAAGGTCTGTTCCTTTGGTCGCGCGGTTACGCTCACGTTCTAGGTCCTTCTCGAGCGCGGGAATAGCATCGGTGCGCAGCTGATGCTGTTCTTCTCTGAGCGCTCGAATCTCCCCAAGCGCCTGGGATGCCTGGGCTGCGGCCGTCTCCGCGGCAGCTGATGCTTTTGCCGCTTTGTCCGCAGCTTTTGAGAGCAATTCTTCAAAGTAGACGCGTTGGCTGTCTAGCTGACTGCTGAGAAGGTGGGTGTATTCGATGCCGATGCTTTCAAACTTAGCTCGGGGTACTACATCCTGATTCTCAAGGTCGCCGGGTCCGATGGGTTCCCCTTGCCGGCCGGGCAACTCGACGACTTTACCGTCACCCTTGTCTCTAATCAAGCGATGTACCCATATATCCTCAGCATAATCCCAGACGTGCTGGGTCTCCAACTCCAGGGAGAAGATATGAGCGGTCTCTTTCCAATGCTCTTTGGCATGACCTCCTTTGTATCTTCCACAGCCTACGTTGCCGCAAATGAGACATATCCAGAGGTCGTCGGGAGAGTCGCAAACAGAGCACAAGTTAGAGACTCGCGAGCCGAAGGGTTGCGCGTAGGGGTTGCTAGGATCATAAGCGGCTGACCCGCCAGCGTTATATAACGTTGGATTTGTGTGGCGGCACACGGGACAACCAGATCCCTTCCACTTCTGGAGACACGAGCAATGGAATACATGTTGACAGGGTATCGTCAATAAGCCTGTAGTGTCGTCCATACGCTCTAGACAAACAGGGCAAGTAGGCAACTCGATTAAATTCGGCGTTGGTGGTGGAAGCGGCTTGAGCGAGTTGGACGTAGCTGAAGTAGATGGTATAAATGGATCTTGACTGAGATCTGGAAAACTGCCACTTGTACGAGTAGGACTCTCGAAGGTGACGGACTTGATGAACGCCACAGTACACGTCTCCGGCTATGTTGTATTAGTATAAATGCTGTATATAGTTTTACTCAAGAAGGACCTCACCTCGACGGTGTTGAACACCCTGCCATCAAACTCGCGCCTGAACAGCTGTGCCTGTTTGCTCTCTCGAAACTTCATGAGCACAAGATATCTATTCATCCGACCGGTCATGACCATGCGGTAGTGGCTGATGTGATCCCACCACTTCTCGCCCACGAACCCGAGGAAATCGCTCCGAGACAGATAGCTCGGAACAGCAGGAATGCAGACTGTAGTGCAGTCGATCTGCGCCTCGTCTTGCTCCTCGTCTGCTTCGGGTATCGTGAGCTCTGGGCTTTCCGCCTCTTCTCTGTATAAATGGACAATACCCCAGCCTAGCTCGGTGTTCTTCGACGTGGTTAACGGAGCATATTTGGCCTTAGTAGTCTTCCCTGCGCCTCCCATAGAAGGGCCGACCGCAGCGGCCGCTGCCGTCGATGCTTGCATATTGCTCTGGTCTTCGTAGCCGTCCACGTCGATGCTCTCGACACTAAGCTGCCCGAAGCGCCAATCCTTACTTGCGACGCGCGGATTTAAGGCGATGTACGATTGCGGGGGCGGGTAGCTCAACGTGCGCTGTCTCTCGCTGAGTCGCACGATATTCCGATCGTCTCGACCTTCTAACGGTCGCGCGGCGCCGCAGTCGATGACGTCCGGGCTGGTTTTTGCCTGTGCAGGCGGCGGCTGACTTCGCTCCCAACTGTCACGCGCCTTGCCGTGGCGAGCGTATGTACGCGTTCGGGGAGGATGCGATGGGAAGTTGTCGAAAATACTCGAAGTCTCTTCTGGTTGCCAGACTGGTCCGTAGTCTGACGTTAATATCTTTCCTGTCTCGCCCGATGTGGGCGCCGGCGTGGGATAAAGTTCAAATTTGATATGGTAATAGAACGAAGGCATAGCCAGCTTAGTATTTTCGAATAAATTGTTTCTTGGCCAAGTCTATCACCCATATGCACATCTTGGGACTCGAGCCAGCGTAGGTGCCAAACGGTTATTGCCAGGCGCAGAGACAATCAAGCGTTGAAATGCCGTTTGCACAGAGTAGGTGGATGGAGTTATTCCCATGCTAAGGCGCACAGAAGCCTGTCCTAATAACAGCATGGCTTATGCTAGACAACTGTTCAATTGTGAATGGGAAAGTTCGTTTGACTTCAGTTGAAATCTCTACGTATGTCCAAGGTGGCATAGCATGTTTCTAGCACAGCCACAATAGCCTGGTAACTACCTAGGTGCATAGGAGGTATTGCTTCACACGGGACGAACACAATCACCAGAGTTTCAATTTCAGTTTATCGCGGCCATCGAATTATGGTATTATTCTTCAGTAGGCATCAGAATCTGAAGCCTCTATAGACCACTATGGTAAATTCATGCATGAATTGACAGAGCATATGGCTCCATCCCAGAGCCGAATCCGTTAACGCCGAATCGTGCAAACGTCATCAATTTCCACCATCATCAAGCACTTATTGTCCACCACGCAGACGGAGCACCAAGTGGAGAGTAGACTCCTTCTGGATGTTGTAGTCACTCAGGGTGCGGCCGTCCTCCAACTGCTTGCCTGCGAAGATAAGACGTTGCTGGTCCGGAGGAATACCCTCCTTGTCCTGGATCTTGCTCTTTACATTGTCGATGGTGTCGGATGATTCGACTTCCAGTGTAATTGTCTTGCCTGTCAGGGTCTTGACGAAGATCTGCATACCACCACGAAGTCTGAGAACCAGGTGCAGCGTCGACTCCTTCTGAATGTTGTAGTCGCTGAGAGTTCGGCCGTCCTCCAACTGCTTACCCGCAAAGATAAGTCGCTGCTGGTCGGGCGGGATACCCTCCTTGTCCTGGATCTTCGACTTGACATTGTCGATTGTGTCCGAAGATTCAACCTCGAGAGTGATCGTCTTTCCAGTCAGGGTCTTGACGAAGATTTGCATACCACCACGCAGACGGAGGACAAGGTGGAGAGTGGATTCTTTCTGGATGTTGTAGTCGGACAGGGTACGGCCATCCTCAAGCTGCTTGCCGGCGAAGATCAATCGCTGCTGGTCAGGCGGAATACCCTCCTTGTCTTGAATCTTCGACTTGACATTGTCGATGGTGTCGGAGGACTCAACCTCGAGAGTGATGGTCTTTCCGGTCAAGGTCTTGACGACTGTTTGGGGTTCAGTTAGCAACTGCGAGTCTTAGATGTGCTATAAACAATGAACTTACAGATTTGCATGCCACCGCGTAGACGAAGGACGAGGTGGAGGGTGCTCTCCTTTTGGATGTTGTAGTCGGAGAGAGTGCGGCCATCCTCCAGTTGCTTTCCAGCGAAGATCAATCGCTGTTGGTCCGGGGGAATACCCTCCTTGTCCTGAATCTTGGACTTGACGTTGTCGATGGTGTCAGAAGACTCGACCTCAAGAGTGATGGTCTTGCCGGTGAGGGTCTTGACGAAGATCTGCATCTTGTCGGTGGTTATTGAGAATTGAGGGTAGATGAGGCTTATTGGGTTGATGAAGACGGTGGATCAGTGTAGTGAGAGCTGTCGTTGATAGACGATGTGTGGAATGGGATGATGGTAGTGGTGGTGAGGAGAAAGAGAAGAAATTGGTTGAGGGTTGCAGGTCTGAGTTCAAATAGGCGTTTGGGAGAGCGGCAAACGGTACACATACGCCTGAGGCGCAGTGACCTGAATGGAAACCTTGAGAAAGGGAAGGAGGTGGGGAAGCAATTCTGGCCAATTACACCGCATGACCCGGTAGGTGAATCACTAACAGCGGGGGGAAAGCGCAAGAAGTGGCTAGACCCCACCGGCCTTTGCAGGAAGTAACAAGGATACTACACCTACCTTCTAGGTATTCCCCCCCCAAAGAGGCAAAGTTGGTTGATAACGTTGAATCTGGCCTCCAGCTTTATTCACCCAGCCTCGAATCGGCAATCGCTTCAATATTTTGGGTTCCGGATATCCCGACCGTGAAGATCAAGTGTATTGAATGTACTAATCATTAACACTCAACTGTAGCATTCAATCCATCTTGCCAGCCCTGGCGATGGGGGTAGGTATCACGGGGATGAAATGCCACGCTGCTCCTATCTCTGCTATCTACTCTACGTCATGTGGTTTCCGGGATTGAGATAAGGAATCGAATCACAGGATAATACGGAAACGGGGAAACCGGGGGTTCTTCTTGATTTAATGCGACGATATCGGTTTTACATTCATTCATTCATGCCAACCTCGGTCACGTACACTAGGTAGCAAGTGTCTTGGTCCATAGACTATTACTATGACATGCTTTCTAGGCCATCTTGCACCATGAATCAGTTACTAAACATCCGTACGCATTTCTTAGCTAATCTGGCTAATTTAGTGCCTGAATTGGATCATGGAGGCTGGGAGGTTGGTCTGTAGCGGGTCGCACGCACACGTTTCTTGCCCCCCAAGGTCCCGAGATCAACATCCCCGGAGCGAACCGAAAACAATAGGTAGAGCCTCAAGCCTGGGTACTGGATGGATCGCCAATCGTTATAACTAGGATATCGTGCCACCGCTGCGATCGCTTGTTCCTGGAACGGCTATGTGCACAGCAGCAACCACAACCAAATTCGAATAGTAGACATCTGCGTTACATACGATGCCTCGCCCTCTCTCCACATAGGATGTCGCCGACCCTTCCGGCAGGAGTGCGGGGAAGTTCTCAATCTGTCGACACTAGCCAACACGAATGGATCAACGTCATACTACCTAGCTCCCCATCAAGGTCAGTCCAATTTCAGAAGCCTACCCACCTCAACCAAGCCGAAGACTGCATCGTGGCATCGAGCCCCTTTACCGCGCAGCGCCGACGCTTTGGCTCAGCTTGCACTGGTTCCTACGCTATCCAGCAAGGTTCATCATTCAATCTACCTTCGAAAGAGGCGCGACACAAGCAAGTCCGTTCTGATAACTGGGCGTTGTATATTTTCTGTAATGCCCTCTTGGTTGAAGCTCGTCTTGATCATCCGCAATAGCGTCGCTGTCAACCTGTAGACTATCATCTTCACCTGGATGCACTTTTACTTCTGTCACACAACAAATCTCCCTACGTATATAAGACCGAGGATAGCTACATCTGCAAACATAGGGAAGCGGGAAGGATAGGACTCTCTCGTCTCACCATCAGGAACAAGTACTGAACAGTGCCAGACCCGTACTGTATAATTGATATGACATTGCAACCCAATTTCTTACAGCGCTTACGGATGGATGTAGTTGTGAGTTTGCGGTAATATCTTGCGGCGCCCGCATGAGAGGCTTGCTTCAGTGCAACGCTACCAACCATACAATACAGTCCAAGATTTGCTGGTGGATGGCCATCATGATTGAAGAGTTTTCCAACTGCGTCTTGAAAGCATCAAATGAAACGTATTTATTATTGTTCGCATGTATCTTTTCTGTCCAACAATGATACAAACGAGAGCACCACCATCGCCCTCGTCAGGGAGGGCCATGATTCCTCTGCATGTCCAGTCACCTAATGATTCATAATAGGTTGTCCGCACCACCTGAGGTCTGGGTACCTCCAACTATGCATGTATTCTATGCTCTTGTACGTAACCGCATCTGTGCGTGAAATCCGTAGCTTCTTCCCACATCATAAAACATGATCCATTTAGCCGCTTTTTTCGCCGCTTGCGCGTAAAATGATAAAAAATGATAAAACTTAAATTCCAAGTCATACAATCGTCGAATCTGCCGTTAGAAAGGTCGTAAAATCGGAGCAGCATGGCGTAAGCAACATCGCATGTGTCGAGTGGCGGTGACCAGCCGGAAAGTGAGAGAAAAGAAGAAGAAGGTATGTTGATCGACAAGTGGTAAGTGGTACTGTTAGGTCATGATGATAGGATCATATCCTCAGAGACAACGCCGTCGCTAAATGTTTCCATCAATCTGAACAAAGGAAATAAATATTCAAAAAATCATGTAGCTTGTCTTCATCCACAAGCATCTCTAAAAAGCAATCATATCATATCGTCTTGAGATCGTGACCAAAGTTATGTCCTAGTTAGCCTTAATGACCAGTTTCGACAAGAACTTATTCGATAATGAGTCAAAGTCGTATCTGTCGAATTTGGACGTGTTTCTTGTCCTCAGGTAAGTCTCTGTTATCGTATTAGCAAATGAGCGACAACATGCGGAAAGATATGCCTTACCATGCTTGAGGACGTGCTGTCGCACTTCAGTCATAGCTTCGCAGACCGCCACATTGTTGTTAAGGAGATGGCCGTGACGTTCGGTGTCCCAATCAATCAACGCAGGAAGTTTCTGCGAGATGGCGTGGAAGAGACCAGTAATGACGCCAACTGGGGTGTTCTCCATGTCGGAGCAGAACTTCTCCACGGCAACCGGGTCAGGGACGCGGTAATGGCAGTCAAATTGCATCTCCTCCCAAACGGCCAGAAGGACAGAAGCCAGCATGAATATAGTGGGCCAATTCTTCAGACGGTCACCGCTGTACACGCTGGAGTAGAGCGCTGAGAGTTCCTCTAGGATGTCCTTCTGAAGCTCTCGCCACATGTCCGCCATGGCGCACTTAATCTGGAAGTTAATCATGACAGGGGCCACATATTTTCCAAAGTACTTGGAATCCTCATCATCGATTTGACCTTCCAAGGTTTGCTCTGAGCCTTGCTGCTCGACAAGGGTAATGTGCATAGTAAGGTTGTAAGCCAGGACGAGCTTCAGAGCCTTGCGGATGACTGGAAGTTGCTCTTTGGTGTAGAAGCGGTAGGCAGTCTTGAGGATTTCAGTGATGAAAGGGGTGCCCTCGAAGTGGTCGTCAATGAAGTTTTCAAAGCCGCTCTCGATATGCTTGTCTAGATATTCAGCAAGAGCATCCGAACTGATGCCGCCTTCGCCAACATCGAGCCTCTCGGTCTTCAGTTCAAATTCGATTGGTTCCTGGTCCATTTGATACGACTCAACCCAGTCAACTTGGAAGCAGCTCTCGTCGGCGACGTAGACTTCACGGACCATGACGGGCAAACAGAAGCCGTAGCCATGGGTGATCCACATCAGAGTCTCCTTCGGAGCAAATCCTTTCACGTTGTAGACGGAGACACCTCGGCTGAGATGTCGCTCATAATCCGCTTTCCAGTCCTTCATGAAGTAACCAATATCCTTGATATCGATGCGAGTGCAAGGAACTTGCCAGAGTCGAGCATGCGATGGCTGGCAACCACCACAAGGCTCACCCTTGTCGCAAGTCTTCTTGAGAAATTTGCATCGAAGACAGGCGCGCAGTTTTCTGATTTCACTGGCTTGCTTCCGCTGCTCGGGAAGAAGCGGGCCCTTTCGTCGCCCCACCTTCTTCTCGACAGCGCCATCCTTCTTACCATTCGACGTTCTCCTGATGACCGACTTGGTAGACTTGCCAATGGGGTTGTTCTTCTTGCTAGGAAGCGGGTTTCTGCGAGCGGCAGCATTAGCGTGAGGAGGAGAGGCCACCCCAGATCCGCTGGCAGGGCTAGGACGATTCGAGGTCGACGACTTTATTGGCACTGGCTCAACGGCAGCGGCAGGGCTAATCATCTCGTGAGAATGGTGGGCCTCTCCGTGGAAACAACCTCGATGGCTCGAGGGATCCGAGTAGGTGTCAGATTCCGGAGAAAACGGAGAATAATTGAAGGAAATATCCTCGAAGCTGCTGCTGCTGAAGTCGGCCTGCTGGGCGCTTCCATCCGAATGAGACGCATCCGAATTCGTTCTAAGGTGCAATGTCTGGCTGGGATTGAATATGGCGGTGTTCTGAGCCTGTGCCTGGGCTTGCTGATAGGAATCGTAATTCTGGTACATGTCGACCTGCGCCCACCCATTATCACTAGATCCTGGCAGCGATAGCACTTCTAGATAAGTTCCAGTTGGAGATTGACTCCCCATGCTTCCAAACCGGGGCAGTCCATCGGATGGGAACTGTAACGAGACACCAAAATCTTGCCAATTCCCCATCCCCATACCGTCCCACTGTTGCTGCATCGCTCGGGCATTCTCTATGGGAGAGACGTTACTAAACCCCTGCTGCTCCATAGGCATTGCGGATTCAAGTGTCTGTTGTGAACCTTGGGGCAAATAGCCGATGGTATTTGTCTGGTAGTTTGCAAAATGGTGGAATGGTATCAGAGCCTGGTTCTCCTGCATAAATTGGTTCATGTCCTGGACGGGCGGGTGTTGCTGCTGGTGCTGGAGCAGCGTCCAGTCGTTGAGAAGCGGCGGCGAATGCGTCTGCGGAGGAGCAGCCTGGTACGGCGAGTGCTGCAAGGGGCTAGAACTCGCTTGGGAGGGCGATTGCGAGTGTGCTTGAGACTCGACAGGCGAAGATACATTGCTCGAGCTCAGGTTCTGGGGAGCTGCCATATCGAGAGGCACCTGCCATGCACCCGCGGATCGATTAGGAGCCATTGCGGTGGCCGAGATGGCGGGATTGGTGCTGGGTGCTGTAGTGGTGTACGGATAACGATCCCGCTGGTCGAAAGTGGTCAAGTCCAACAAGGCATCCCCCCCGGCGGCATTGAATTCGAGGGTCATTGTCGTCAGAAGTCAAGAAAAGAGAGGAGAATTCAACTGGAGGATTTGGGACGAGTTCCGCTAGTATTATTGACAAGCAGAATCGACACCGCTCTTTCGTGGAATTCCCTCGCGGCGCTGATGGGCAGCTTCTGGGGGAGGGAAGGGGGGTAGACGGGATGTCTGGATGTGGAGGAGGTAAGATTTTGCGGTGGATGGTCGAGTGAGATCGAGGATGGCGACGGGGAGACGCCCTTGAAGGCAATGGAGAGGAGACATGAGATTGTGCGAGGCCACACGGGAAACTGGCGGTGAGAAGAATAACGCTGGCGTCCCAGCTCCACCTGCAACATGCAGCTCAGGAACCAATCACGAAGCGCCCGTCCTGCAAGAATCTGCAAGAATCATGGGACGGCGATACCAGATAGGACATGGGCGGACATGGGGGGGAAGGCCACGAGGCCAATAACCAGCCGCCCATTTAGCCCACTAAGTCTGTTTGGGATAGTTCGCACTGTAGTGGGTACTTACATACAGCAAAGATGGCGGGGCAGGCTGGCAGACTGGCAGGCAAGGCCAGGCCGGCCAGGAGTTGATCTTAGTATCTTACGAGCGTAGGTACAAGTTAGCGCTAGCAAACACCTAGATTGCCCATGTACTGTGCCCGCACTGCCGACGGGGACTGGCAAGGGCTGCCGTAGTGTAATGTAGGTATGTACCGTACCACCACCCGTACTGTCCCATCCGTGCTTCATCAATGGCGGGGTATCGACCATATCGGTCTTAGCCTCTTTGGCCCTAGAAAGTCCCCTATGTCTGATGTCTGATCCAACTGTAACTCAACTGTAACTCCACACTCATCAATCTCATGTTGAGGCAGTGAGTGTGATGACATGGCTGGTAGCCTTTAACGGCTCATTGCAGAATATGTAGGACTGCGTCACCCCCTAAGTCAACGACTGTTTCAATGCAACGCTTAGCAGCTCTAATCTGCTATGTAATCTGCTAATCTGGAAGTGACCCTTCAATGCAACATCGTACCAAGTATGTACCAGACATGAAGCTCGGGGTTGTGGAGATGCTAAAGCCTCGGAACCCCGAAACCGCAAGAATGCACTTCAACAATACACTACTACTTAGACTGGGACCTTCGCTACCTAGGTACTCTCAGGGTTAGAGAGCCGTCCGGCGACTTCGATAGTCTCCAGCGGTGGGGCTCGTCGTCGACCATCGTCGACCATCGTTTGGATGGCTCGTTCCTGGTTTCCATACATAGCACCTGACAAACAGCGAAATCAGGAGAGAAGTCGATTTGGATCTGGGACGAATTCGTGCAATCCGAGAGGATCGGATGTGCTCCAGAGCCGAACCTCGCCCATCGCCGGGAGATTTGCACCAAGTCCCCACGCCAGTGTCCACCCTTGCTCCTATACTGTGCATACCACCCTGCCGTCAGCTGCGCCAGAATATACGACATGGTGATACCCTTCCTGCCTTCACACCTGAATGAGCCACTTGAATCTACTGGATCTTCACATTGCATCTGTCCGATCCAATTCCTCTGTCCAACCAACGGACTGCCCAAGATAAAAGTCGCCTCTCGTCTCCATCTCATTGACGTTGGCAGATGGTGTCATGTCTTCCTCACATTTTATGTCTCCATTGACGGATGTTTAACACAGAAAGAGCCTCATGCTTCAAATCGCTAGGCTACGAATGGGACCGGCTGGACCTTTCGGCGACCCGATATCGTGGGGATTTCAATCCGCGAGGCTCCTCTACTCGGACTTCTTGGCCAGTTGTGTCGGCAACTACCTAGGTATGCGACATGGCTATTATGCACGCGGGAGGCGAAGGATTTCTGGCCGCTTGTGATACCGTAACAGAGAGGCGCCCTTGGAAGATCGCGCTGTTTGTCACCTTACAACCCACCATGAGCACTGCCTAGTTACATTCGGCAAAACCAAGGAGGATTTATTCTGGCTGGTTACTTCTGCCAGGGTACAGCTGTCACTCCTGGCAGGATATCATATCTCCTTTGAACTGCATGATCTTAACCCAGATCCTCCCAAGCTTATTTCCATCCACTACACTAGATAGCGATGTTCACCCCTTACCGCGCGCTCTACCTATTGTCCTATGCTAGGTAGGTATTCCCTCGTATCCTCGGTAGCTTAGATGGGCCGGCCTTGGTCTTGCGCGGAGGTCGTCGACTTACTCCGTACAAGACTCTAGTGTAGTGTAGTTCACGACCAACCAGTTAGTCGCTCCACTGCGTTAGTCTCAAGATACCCTGCAAACCAGAATCCAATTCCTTCGCTCGCGTTATTCAATGCAGAATTGTTTGCGTTGCCACTGAACTTGGTCTGGCACAGGGTGGAGAGCAAGAGAGGTTGGTTGGCGTATTTCAAACGCAAGAGGCTGGGCGAAATCATTAGCACGAACCGTTCGACTGCGTACAGATCTGTAGAGTGACACAATAGCTACCTACACATTGTCCGCCCATTCCTTTATAAAAATAGCTTTAAAGCTCCTCCTACCATCCATAGTTGTCAAGCGTATAACAATCTCGATACATCAGAATTCCATCGTGTAAATACACTAGTGTACCTAGGTATGTATGTGGACAGGCGGAATGGAATGGACGCACTGACCTCGACCCAATACACGAAAAACTTGCCTCGGCCCCGGCAGCCGACGGATTTATAACCTTGAAAATGGCTACGAAGACTCGCCCGATATCGTGATCAGGCGTTGCCTTATGTACTTCTAATGCGCCACATCTTCGAATTCGAATCCATAGTTTTATGGGGTTCTATGCGTCCTGGCGTCCAGGCTTCCAAATCGTTCGTTTGCCACATACATAGTGCAGCTGCTTGTAGGAACATTCCATTTGTCCATAGAGCCCATTGCAAGTTGTCTGCATATTTATGGCCATACCATACTCGTTCGGTTCGGAATCGGAGACGGCAGCAAAGTCTGCTCAGAAGAGTTACAGCGTCAGTATTGGTGACTTCATCTAGTGAGACTTGGTAAAGTGGCGAGATAAACGTCGTGATCCACTGGAGGGCGAGCTATGTGCTGGAAGAGGTTGCTCCGCGACTTGTCAACCTCAATTTGCTAGATCAGGACATCATTCGGCGAGATGGCCTACTCTAACTTGCCCGTGCATGAAGCGAACAGCCCATTATTAATGGCGTTTTAGTTGAGCAGTATACCCAGAATCAAGACTAGTGTATGTACTTCAATGTTATGCAACACAAGTTGGCCACGGTACGGAAACATGATTAGTACCTAGGTACGTATGTAGTGCACGTATGTACGGTCCAAGCGAATAGAGATTCAAAATTGTCAAACCGAAGCCATTCAGACCATCATAAGTAACTCTATAAACTAGACTATGTACTAGCACTGGCTTCATTACCTACATACATACCTAGGGTAGAAGACTTAAGGTTGCCTGTATCACATGAGACATGCTGAGACAGCTGTCAACAGGTGCGGTTTATTAGCCAAAAAATGCCCTAGATTAGTAATGACCACCTGTGACCACTAGCCACACCTTTGCACAACCCGACGTCAACTGACCGGCTCCAAAGCTGGAGGCTTGAAAGAGGCTCGACAACTTCAGACCACCGGTAGTACTGCATGTAGGAAACTGATGCCCAAACTTTAAGACAATACGTAACTACAACAAAACGCAAACTTGTACATGGTGTTTGCTCAAAGAATTCATGAAATCGCATTTGACTCCAAACGCTTAATCTGGTGAAAGATACGGATGCCACGACAAATACCCGAGCTCTACATTCCAGTCCCTCCCTCACTTACTTGACAACCCCCGGAAACATTCATGGGCCAAGGACATCACTCTGGCCTCCTATGCCAATAAAGACTAGTCTTGCCCGGGCCCGTCAGCGGACTACGCACAAAGAGACGGCTATGGCATCGCCAAAGTACCACCGTCCTAGTCCAACAAACAGGTCTCGCCCGGCCCAAGTTGAGCGAGCTGATGAAGACCTCAACTCACCCATGGCCGGCTCATCAGCCCACGAAAGTCAAGCACCACAAATGATCCCTGATCTATTCACAAGCTGGCCCCCCATTCGGGACAGGCTTGCCACCGAATCTTCTGAACTACAGGATGCCACCGTGGACGAGTGCCTACCTTTCTTGACCACTGGGATTGGATATGTGCACTACAATCAGCATGGTGTGCCGCATCTTGATCGAGAACGGCATATCAAATTTCTACGGAAGAACTTGGAGAAGCTTCCTTCCAGATTTGTAGCGTTCGATGCAAGCAGGCCGTGGATCCTCTACTGGTGCCTCAATGGCCTCTCCATTTTAGGCGACGATGTCTCTAGTTACCGCAACGACCTCGTCGAGACGGCACGTACCATGCAGAATGAATCTGGAGGGTTCGGGGGCGGCAGTGGCCATGACTCCCATTTGGCCTGTACGTACGCTGTGGTCTTGGCGTTGGCCATCGTTGGAGGCGAGGATGCCTATGAAGTCATTGATCGAAGAGCTCTATGGAAATGGCTGTGCGTTTTGAAGCAACCGAGTGGGGGATTCAGGATGGCTGTTGGAGGTGAAATCGACATTAGGTAAGTTTACTTGGTTGGATTAGGCTTGAGAGCATCTCTAACACTGTCGGCAGGGGAGCTTATTGCGCAGCCGTATTGATTACGTTGCTTAACCTTCCTCTTGATTTACCATTTGGCTCTCCGGCATGGACGCCCGATCGCCCAAACCTCTTCACAGGCCTAGGAGATTATGTACGCCGATGTAAGGGCTTCCAGCGGAGTACTCCTTTGGTAGATCCATACTGACTATGCAGGTCAAACCTTCGAGGGCGGCATCTCGGCTCAGCCGAATGGTGAAGCGCATGGAGCTTATGCCTTCTGTGCTTTGGGATGTCTCGCCATCCTCGGTGCCCCTCATCGCACCTTTGCCAGGTCCGTACCATCCGACTCCTCTGTAGATCTTGTAGATTATAAGATGTTCTCGTATACTAAGAATTGAGTCTAGTTACCTCGATGTCCCACGATTCATCTCCTGGCTCTCGTCGCGGCAATATGCGCCGGAGGGCGGGCTTGGTGGCCGCACGAACAAACTCGTAGACGGTTGCTACAGCCACTGGGCCGGTTGTTGCTGGCCCTTAATTGAGGCCAGCCTTGCTGGGCCGTCTAGTCTCATGTTTGACGTAAATAAAACTAAGGATTCTGACATTGATTTCCATAACCTTTACAGTCGCGAAGGTCTCATCCGTTACATTCTCTGTTGCGCGCAGGACCAGACAAAAAGGGGTGGCATGAAAGATAAACCAAGCAAGTGAGTACAATGACCCCTACCATAAATTCAAGCTAAGTCTAAATTTGCCAAAAGAACTTCCGATGCGTATCACACTTGCTACGTACTCAGCGGGCTCTCCTCAGCTCAGCATGTTACGCGGTTGCTTGCTTCGGATGGCGAAGGCCTCATGACGCATTCAAAATATGACGTTTCGCCGCACGGCGGAAAACCCCAGATTTTTGACGAAGAAGATCGTGTCAACGCAACTGATCCTGTATATTTTATACCTGAGGGGAAACGGAAGGACATCATGTCATATTTTCTGTCCAAACCGGGGTTCTGACGACCCGCTTGTGGCCGCATATCAGGAGGCCATATCCGACACTACGCCGGGCCAATACGAGAAAGGTTGGAAATCTTTATGACAATCCTGCGATGCCTCGAATCCCACCTATGATTGTGGGTGTCAGCATTATGGCCTCTCGCGCACGAGCTATATTAATATAGTTCAAGTACTACGGCTTGTATAAGTCATAATATTACTACTCCCTTGATCGAGACGGGCTGATCCGTGTACCTGCCTACCTAGAGGGGTATGCTGAGCGCGAAGGGATTCGAGCAATGGCTAATAGCTGCGCCCCTATCGTTACTGGACGTATGCCTCCGCAGTTACACATCAAGATGGGTGCATCGAGAAGCTCGGCAACGAAGATTGGCTCGCTCACTGTACAAGAAGGGCCCATAGACTCTAACTATACCCTTTTCACACTTCTCTACAGGATGTATTATGCACTTCGCAATCAGCACTTAGACCTCTACGGGTAATACAAGAGAAGGCTCGTCAAGCAATTTCTCCCGATTAAAAGT
>JAOXNK010000002.1:1461179-1474286 GCA_028566675.1 Hypoxylon intermedium
GATGTCGAAGAAGGTGCCGTGGACCTGGAGGCCTCTCTCGGCAATGGCGTCTTGAATGGCAGCATTGGCCATAAGTATCTGGACGCCAGCCTCGACGTTCAGCTCGGCAAGCCGTATGACGCGCTGCTTCTCGTCCCTGATGTTGGCGAGCTCCTCCCTGTTCGCATTGCGCAGGGCCTTGAGCGGTGTCAACCACGTGTCCAGCACGCCACCGACGCGGGTGTCACCGAGTGCAGCAATGGCGCCACCGCAGGAAGAGTGTCCGCATAGCACCACATGCTTCACCTTGACGTGCGTAACCGCATACTCGATGACCGCCGACGTGTTAATGTCGGTCGGTGACACGATGTTGGCGATGTTGCGGTGCGTGAACACGTCGCCAAGCTGCAGACCCAAGATCGTCGTCTCGGGGCAGCGCGAGTCGGCGCAGCCTAGCCACACTATTATACGTGTTCGCATTAGCCGTCTTGTCCCGCTTGACAGTATTTTAGTTACGCATCTGACTAATTCACAGATGCCACACCAGATCTCCACCCCGGAAGATCTCCCATGAAGGATCTCGGATACCAAGAGCTCAGGACCATGCTAGCGTTCTGTTGAGTGGGTCTCGTCCTACTCTCCCGTCTCAACAAACCACGCCGCAGGAATAACTCCCAAATTACATCCGGCAAGGGAAAGGGATAACAGAAACGAGATGAAAACGTACGGATAGAAGGCGACTGCCCCCCGGCCAGCTTGGGAAAGTAATCCGGGTTCTGGTGGCTCTTGTAGCCGGCCCAGGCTTGGTTCGAACCCATCGCATAGGCAAAGGCATCTTCTGCGGCCATGGTAAGCAAACAGAAGAAGGAACCCAAATAAAAGCGACCTAATACAAGAAAGAAGAAGCCCTTCGCGAATCTCGGGATCTCATAAAAGTGAAAATAAGCGTAATCTTGGTGAAGAGATGCCGGTTTCCCACCCCTGTCGAACCAGATCTAGAGGCTGTTTGGCCTCCTATTTCTTGGCGGGGTAGGGGAGATATGTGATATTGGTCGGATAGGTAGGTGACAATAACAAAACGTACGCTGAAGAGGAGCAGGCATTTTCGAAAGCCGCGGCGATCTGGCTTGCGCCCTTTTATATGGTTATGGGCGGGTATGATGTATGTATGGTGACGGGCCCTCGAGCGGTTACAAAGACCCCCAGCTGTGGACTGCAAAGCGGGATGAGAGGATAGGTATGAGCGAATTAGGAAGTCCCAAGCCCAATCAGATCTGGCGCTCGTCTGCGCGCAACACCACAAGTCCACACACCAACCCAGGAAAGATGTGTGCTTCCTCTTGTTTGCTTGGTGTCGACCGAGTCTCCCGTGTCTAGTTCGACAAGGTGCGCTCACTCAGCCGGTCGGGGGTCCCTCGGACGAGGCCGTAATCGTACGGAATAGCGGATCGCACGACGGATCCAAAGGTGGAAAACCGAATAGCGAGCAGCTAGTTCTCGAGACGAGGTAGTGTTTCGTCCAGGCGGTGAAATCGAGCAAGGGATAGCTAGGTCAAGTAGTATATAGGCCCAAAGCTATATAGAGAAGAGAAGAGAAGTTCGTGGGACGCGTAAGATAGGCAAGATAGGTAGGACAGGTTGAGGCGGAGAGGTCTCGCGGGTAATATAGCTGACGATCCTGGCGTCAGCAGCGCAGCTCCTGAGGGTTTATTACATACAATACCTAGGAGGTATCTAGATAGGATCGGTTTGTCCGGAGTCCGGGGTAGCACGGCCTGTACCAACATAACAGTCTCAACCTTAATAATAATATCCTATCCTATTCCGTCCTATCTATGGGTCAAGTTATACGTGTTATTACCTGATACCAGGTATTGTGTGTATGTACCTGGACCTGGTCGATATACATGCCTCCCTGCCTCCCTGGAGTGGGAACAGGGTAGCCATATCAGCACTATTGTTGTACGTACATACATACATACATACAGTATCAGTAGGTACCTACATAATGTATGAAACCCCAGATGCCGTCACTAGTAGCCGTCACAAGTCACAGCACTGGCAGGCTGGTAAGCAGCGCACAGATATGTGCCTATGCAAGACAAGCGCAACAAAGTGTAGAGCTACACTAGACACGGGGGCACAGCAGCTAGGCATGCTAGGCATGCTAGGCCGCGGGCTCGCACATGGCCACCGACGAGGTATCCCCGAACCTGGAGCCAATGAGCCAATCTTATCCCAACGTGCCTCGAAGGAATCCCTGCCCAGAAGCCACAGGCCCTACCCTGCTCATGCGCGGCATTGTAATCCGTAGAGAGCGGTGAGCTTAGACGTTATCCTCGCTATCGTGACATGGACGCCTAGGTATCAGGGTATCAAGTTATCTCAAACGCAATACCATTGACTTGCCTCCTGATCGACTTGCCCAAACATACCATGCCGGCCAGCTCATCCATCAACTCGTAGAATTGTGCACTGTGGACTACGTAGGCTTGAATTACAAAGCCCAATACCCAGGAATCAGGAACGCATTCTGTGTCATTGCCTGTTTGGTACAGGGAAATGCGACGCTGCAGCGAGGCTTGCTTGGCAGCTTGGCAGCGGACTCGGCTTTACTATCCGCATACGGTAATCTCGAACAATACCACCTCACTGAGCATCAAGATCCTTTAGATGACTACCAAGACAATACCATCGATACTTGGCTCAATAATAGGTTCGGCATACGATTACTACGAGGCTTCACTAAAATTGGCTCTCAATCATTGTCACATTGGTCGTTGGTGATACTCTGGGACTGGAATAGGCTCATGCAAATCCATGTGGTTGGTATTCCCTTTTACCCCCTCCAACGCCGGAACCGTGCAAATTCAGAGAAATCATCATCCATGACCGAGCGGAACCCTTAAACCTTGATAGCCGACTCCAGAGCCTTCTTGCTCTTCTCGATGCGCTTGTTAGCCTTGGCACCCATGATACCGCCACCCCACTGTCTTCGGGCGTTCTCAGAGCCGGCTAGGTAACCATCCTTGATGGCGCTGACGAGCTTGGAGAGCTCACTCTTGTCCTCGGTTCGGACCTCGGTGACGGCGAGAACGGCAGCGGTCTGAGTTTTGTTAGTAATTTTACAACTGTGCCGAAAGGACGTGTGCAATGCATACCTTCTTGTGGACAACGGTTCCAAGACGGGCCTTGCCCTTGATGATAGCATAAGGGACACCCATCTTCCGGCAGAGGGCGGGCAGGAAGATGACCAGCTCAATGGGGTCAACGTCGTTGGGGATCAGGACGAGAGAAGCCTTCTTGTTCTCGATCAGGCCAACAACGTGGTTAAGACCGTATTTGACAGCGTAGGGCTTCTTGCTGACGTCCTCCTTCTTCTTGCCCTCCTTGATGGCGGTAGCCTCCTTGACCAATCGCTCCTTCTTCTCAGCCTTGGACTCGGGTCGGTACTTGTTGAGGAGTTTGAAGGCCTGAGCAGCAGTGTTGCGGTCCAGGACGTGCTGGAACTGGGCAATTGCCGGGGGAACCTTCAGACGGAGGTTGATGATCTTCTTCTGACGCTGAAGAAGAACATACTCGGGCCACTTCACCATACGGGAGAGGTTGCGCTTGGGCTGGATGTCCTGACCGACACCATAGTTGCGTGATCGCTTCTCGATGAGAGGGTTCTAATCAACATGTCAGCATCCCCTTGGGGTTAATACACGACGAGGGATGATTCAAGAGATTAGTACTAACCTTGGGTGCCTTCTTGGATCCCGCCTTCGAGGCGAAGGGGGCCGGTGCGGCCTTCTTACCAGTCTTGGGAGGCTATCATTGAGAAGAAAGACATCAGCAAATGTGTTCCATTGACTGTAGTCTTTCTTAAACTCTAGAGAGATGATCGCGAGTGGCATTTCTGCACACTACGCGAAAAATCTCAAGCCAGATCATCACCTGCGTCCGAAGACGACAGGCGGAAAATAGTCAACTCGACAAGCGAGCGCCATTGAATTATCGTTTTGGTCGAGTGCGCAAGCACATCAAACTCCGGAATCAGGAACTTACCATGTCGATTGGTTTGTCGTGTGGTCGTGTTGGGTGTGAGAAGCGACCAAGATGAAAGGTGTGAGGAGTGAAAAGAAATCTGGTGAAAAGTTGCGACTTGAAAAGCGGGAAAAGTTTAAAGATTGTGCGTAGGGTTTGGTGATGGCTGGTAAAACTTCGGCGAACAGACCATGTCTAAATAGGCCCAGAGTGGCTTAGTACGGGCTTAGTACCGGTTGCCCCTCCAAAGATGTACTTATGTACCTTCGTATCCATCAACGACCCCACCAACATTGAACATAGATTCTTCATTGAACTCAGTCAACACCAAGAAATCATTTTATGTTACTGATTTTGTAGCATCATCTGCAAAGATATCCCGCGCAAATATCACTTGGAGGCCCCCTTGCCTCGCAGGATGCCACCAGCGCTTTGCGCCCTCTGCCAGACAGAGCGAGCCTTGATCAAGAGGCCAAAGAACCATCAGAAACTCTGCAAGGGCTGTTTCATACAAATATTCGAAGATGAAGTGCATCACACCATAATCTCGTCCCAGCTATTCTTCCGGGGCGAGAAGGTAGCCATCGGTGCATCCGGTGGCAAAGATTCAACAGTTCTAGCTTCAGTGCTGAAGACTTTGAATGAGAGGCATAACTACGGGGTCGATCTAGTACTCCTTAGTATAGACGAGGGCATCAAGGGCTACAGGGATGATTCCCTCGAAACAGTCAAGCGCAACGCCATGCAGTACGATATGCCGCTCAAAATCGTGGGCTATGGCGAGCTATACGGCTGGACTATGGACCAGGTTGTCGAAACGATCGGCAAGAAGGGCAACTGCACATATTGTGGTGTCTTCCGGCGACAGGCTTTGGACCGAGGAGCGAAGATGCTAGGGATCAAGCACGTCGTCACCGGCCATAACGCCGATGATGTTGCGGAGACCGTTTTAATGAACCTTCTTCGAGGAGATTTACCGCGCTTATCAAGAAGTACAAGTATCGTCACCGGAAGCGATGCCAGCGAGGTCAAACGGAGCAAACCCCTGAAATACTCATACGAAAAGGAGATTGTGTTATACGCACATCACAAGAAGCTCGACTATTTCAGCACGGAATGCATATATAGCCCGGAAGCATTTAGGGGCAGTGCCAGAAGTTTGATCAAGAATTTAGAAAAGGTCCGTCCTAGCGCCATATTGGACGTTGTACGGAGCGGTGAGGACATGGCAAGACTAGTCCCCGGTGCTCCTCAAGATCCATGTCGTTGTGATGGAAAGGCAACGTCGTCCCATCAAGCTCCTACCGAGGACGACAACATCGGCGGCTGTGGCTCTGCTAATGGTCGCACCAACGGTGGCGAAATGGCAGCTATGGAGAAGCACCTCAGAGAAAATGAGGCCGTCGAGGCTGCAGGTCTCGAAACTGAGATCACAATCAAGAAGGCCGAAACTCGGCAGCATGACAGACCGAGCCAGACCAACGGCCAGACCAAGACAACGGGCACCAGCCTCCCAATCAGACTAAAGCAAAAACTAGGCACATGTGATAAATGCGGTTATATGTCGAGCCAGAAACTGTGCCAGGCATGCATGCTTTTAGAGGGTTTGAATAAGAACAGGCCAGAAATCACAATATAGCCACCGTATAGGCCAGTGATTAGGCATACATGAATTTAGAGGAATAGCATTGGAAAGATACCCCTAATAGAATGATCATCAAGCAATATAGCAATGGCAATGGCAAAAGGAAAAGGCTTAGTACCGGATACTGTATTTTGTAGGCTTTGTAGAATTGATTTCTCCTCGTGATATATGTCCCTCGTGCTCCAATCTGATTCTTTCTTCAAGAAAAACGCTTCTCGACCTGGACAATATGTGAGTATTCCGAAGGGGCTCGTGGTCCGGGAAACATACCCTCCAAGGATTGTTTAGCTCGAAGCCTGTCGGTGCTAGAGGCGCATCACTTTGTCCTCGTAGGAACCCCGTCAATCGGCGGTCTCGGTTCATCACTGTAGGACACCAAGTCAGCCCCAACACCATTCGAAGTGCCTCGCGACTTAATTTCTCATACTTTGTCGATCCCATTGATCCAGCGATCGTCGCGCTCGCTTGCCGCCGTTTTGCCAGTTTCTGAATTTCGAAAGACCTGCACCGGTTGCACCAAACATCTAGTAGACCTTAGCGTCCAAGTTCCCCGTGATTTGCGATCGTCGTCAAGTGGGAGTTCTTACGGCAAGGATGATTCCGTAGGGAATCAGCGCTTCGAAGGGGACGGCCATTGCGAGGTTTCGGGCTTATGCTACAATTTGCAATTAGTACAATGCTCTGCATGTGGCATGTGGCTGCTTGAGATTAAGATGCTCACAGTTGGGTGGTATCAGGTGCTATCGTGTTCGCAATTGCTTCGTGAGCCCGTCAGCCGGTCGCACTTTTGAGGTATTCCAATGATGAGGTCGAGTTCATTAACTAATGAGGTGGGTGGTCTAAGCTGGATATTAGGTAAGCAGGTTAAGGTTGTCTTGCTGAGCTTTGTCCAAGAAACCTGTGCTTAGCTTTGTCGTAAGTTTACCTAATGTGGCTGACTAATTAGTGGAGCTTAGCAAGAGCTACACCCACCACCCATCGTCGCCGACTTCATTCATCTTCGAAAAGATCAAGTTCTTATCGCAAGGCGCATTCTTCATTGCTTCAGACCTTTTCAATTCTTCCATCCCAGAAATAAGACGCGTGAATCGGTCCTTTAAACTGCAATTTCTCGAACCTCCAACATAATAATCTGCCTCCTACCATCCATTTGGCGCGTCCAGCCCTCGAGATTCAGCGAATACAACTTCCTATTTACAATCTCGAGAACCAAATGTCTCTAGTATCGTCACAATCCGAATTTACAGCCATACCACCTCTACGTTCCCTACACTTTCAGTGTCCGTGAATATTTCCAGCCTTTCGCGACAGGCATGCGACAAGACCCTTCATGACACGAAGTTACGGCGCGACTCGGAGGCCTTGAAAACCGCCCTTGCCGCCAGTAGTCAGCGCAAGATACTGTTTAGCTATACACACACCGCGTTCCACGGGAATTTTCCCCCGCAGTCGATCTAGATTATCGCGTCGATGAGAGCAATGGCCAATGCGCGGCTTATGCAAGAGGAGTTACAGCAGAGCGTGGTCCTATCCGAAGAAGACGCCGAGTTTGATGAAGAATTGCTAGAAGACGCAATAATGACCGACCCGGATGCCCCTCAGCCTTCGGGCAATGCTGCCCGTTCCCTATACCAACGGGTGCACCCACATCTCCAACACCCCTCCGACGATATAGCAGATTATGACGAAGAGGGCGAGAGCGAGGTCGATATTGTACCCGTAGAGAATTTCATACCTGAAGAGAACGACGAAGACGACTTGGAAGATATACCAGCTAGTGAAGACGATGGCAATCATGGCCATGAGGCTTCCGATAGTGAAGTCGGAGACCTTCATGATGGCGACGATTTTGATGTCGATGCAGAGGGAGAAGAGGACGACGAAGATATCGGCCAACTCCACGTCAATCCGAACGCAGTTACCAGTGACGAAGACGACTTGGAAGATATACCAGCTAGTGAAGACGATGGCAATCATGGCCATGAGGCTTCCGATAGTGAAGTCGGAGACCTTCATGATGGCGACGATTTTGATGTCGATGCAGAGGGAGAAGAGGACGACGAAGATATCGGCCAACTCCACGTCAATCCGAACGCAGTTACCAGTGACGAGGACGACGCGGAACAGGAACCCGCCGAGGAAGACGACGAAAATGAAGGAGTTGGTGCAGTCAAAATCAAACCTGGCGACACGGACCACGAAGAGAGTGAAAGTGACGATGAAGTCAGTTTGGCGTCGGGTTCTAGCGACGGAGAATCCGAGGCAGAATGGGAAGCAGGCGTCGTCGGTAATGACGACGATGACGACGACGAGGAAGAGTCCGATGTTCTCGATCCTAACAACTGCATATTCTGTAAGCAAGATGAGGAGCACTATCCGGCAGACGAATCCGAGGCTTACCTCGCTTGCAAAGGGTGCGGTGAACACGGTATGTACTGAGCTTGCACGTTGTTTTGAGGGAATTTGGATGATCTAACTAGTGACACGTAGCCCACCAGCAATGCGCTCGCGATGAAGGAGCCTTAGACGCTAAAAATAGTGAGTTTCGCCTATTATTTACCATTCAAGTCATCGCACGACTCACATATTTACGTAGATGCGTCGCATTGGAAGTGCCCTGATTGCATTGGCGATGATGCGGGATCCGACTCGGAAGCAGAGTTAGAGCGCGGTAATGCAGAGAGTGATCACGACGTGGAGATTAATGGCGGCGTCGATGATGATGATGGTTTATCTCCGACATCTATTAACCGGTCATCCGCTCCCAAAATTGCCCGCGATCTTCTTCCTTCTCAGCGCGGCGTCAACAAGCCCGATTCGCACTCTGTCTTTAATGAACTAGTCCTGCACGGGGACCCTATGGATGGCTCACGAGTTCTTAGAAAGAGAAAGTCGTCCTCAGCGTCGGCCGGGCCAGAAGAGGAAGTGATGTCGTTACGAAAGCGTAGGAAAAACACGTCCGAATCTATTCAGGGTGAAGCCGGCCAGGAAAAAGCAACTGCGGAAGAAACGCCAGCCAGACCCCGTTCTGGACGCTCCCTACGGCAAAAAGCATCGAGTGCAGGAGCCATATGTAGCATCGTGAAGAAGTCGCGATCCAGCCTTGTAGTCAAGATGCAAGTGGATGTTGCCAAATTGCACAAGCTTTCGCACGATACAAAACCACGCAAGAAACGATCTGGCAGAGGGGGAGCTGTGTCCCGATCGTCGCGATCCTCCAGAAATGTCACATCGACGCGAGCAGCAGCTGTTGCGGATCCCCTCCCTATGGCCCCGTTCTTTGCTTCGAGTTACTCACAGCCTTTTTACTCTTTCTACGATAAGGAGACGGATGAGCTGAAGGGCAAACCATACGGTGGCATTTTAAGCGAGGAGCAGGCAGATACGACGAAGACTCTACCTACAAAAGATGACAGACGTCGCTTCGATGAGGCGAAACAGAAAGCCGAAGAGGAATGGAGAAACCGACTGCTTGCAATGCAAGCTGAAGCAGCTGAAGTCCCAGTCAAGAAGTCGAGGAAAGCCTCTGGCCCCGCAAGCCAAATCGAGTGTATCGAGTTTGGAGGCTGGGAAATAGACACGTGGTATGCAGCCCCTTATCCCGAAGAGTACAGCCGCAACCGGGTTCTCTACATCTGCGAGTTTTGCTTGAAGTATATGAATTCGGACTATGTCGCTTGGCGACATAAGCTCAAATGCCCTGCGAAGCATCCTCCTGGCGACGAGATATATCGACACGGCTCAATCTCATTCTTTGAAGTGGACGGTCGCAAGAATCCAGTCTACTGCCAGAATCTTTGTCTCTTGGCCAAATTGTTCCTCGGATCCAAGACACTATACTACGATGTTGAGCCGTTCTTATTCTACGTTCTCTGCGAATATGACGACTTAGGTTATCACTTCGTGGGATACTTTTCTAAAGAGAAGCGGGCAAGCAGCCAGAACAATGTTAGCTGCATTCTCACGTTGCCTATTCATCAGCGAAAGGGCTATGGTCATCTTCTTATTGACTTTTCGTATCTGTTAACCAAAGTCGAAGAAAAGACCGGTTCTCCTGAGAAACCATTGTCCGACATGGGCCTTGTATCGTATCGGAATTACTGGAGATTGATCATGTGCAAATACCTCATAGACCAGATGCCCGAGGATAAATCGCAGAAGGGTCTGAGCATCAGGCAGATATCCGATGACACAGGAATGACTCCCGATGATGTTATCTCGGCTCTTGAGGCGCTCCGTTTCCTTGTTCGAGATCCTGTCACCCAAGTCTACGCATTTCGGGTCGATCTAGCTTACTGCCACAAAGAGGTTGCGAAATGGGAGGCGAAGAAATACGTGAAGCTGATTCCCAAGAACCTCACCTGGACGCCATATGTCATGGGCCGTGGCAACGGAACACACTTCGAGATAGGACCTCTCAACACAATTGCTCCCCGCGAGGAAGATGAAGACATCAAGGCTGTGCAGACACTAGCGGAGAGTGGCATAGCCACTGGAGATTTTGCTCTCGCACATTCTATTACTCAGAAACCATCTGTAGCAACTGAGCCATCCGTCCTCGAATCAACAGAACCAAATGATAGTCCAGCGGATGAGACAAGGCTAGACGTAAATATGACAAACGGTGTTGGTAAGGACAACACGGAAGCTTCTGGAAACCACTCGGAAGGCCCGAACGCCTCGAGCGAGTCTGTCCCGAATGCAACAGACGAGGAAGCCAATTGGTTTAAGGCATACGACGCAATCCCAGTCAGCAGATTCCAAGTCTTCCCTCCAGTTAATAATAGACGCACGGGAATATCACGCCTCAATTCAAGCCTTGCGAGACCCCCGCCGCTGCCACGTGTTCCGCCTCCAAGTGTGCGACGAGCTGCACGGCCCAAAGCTCGGCGCTCGACTGCTAGTAGCAGTACCCGGAAGTCGGCACAGAAGGCCAGCTCTGGTAAGCGCAAGCCCGGCGGCACTGGTCGAGGTCCTGGCCGCTGGCCGAAAGGCACTAAGAAGAGCGACTATGGTAACGCCGATAGTGGCCCGGGTTTGCCACCGTCGTGGCTCCAGCGTCAGAGAGCAGGGGACACTGACGAGGGAGCATCTGGCATATTTGATGATAACGCAACTCAAGATACAGTCCAGGTGCAAGTCGAGGAGGCTGAGGCTACGAGGACCCAGAAGGGCAAGCAGCTAGCCAGCTTCTCTGCTAGTGTTGTAGCTGAGAGTAGTACGATACCAGCTGATGGTGCTGGCGATGACGTTATCATGGGCAATAGCGCCGAGGACATAGGTGCAGAGGCGGAACAACCGTGAATTTTCGTATTTGGTAAGCGTTATAGCGCTTTGTAGTGTTGATATACAGTTACGATGGTTTTGGAGGGAATTGCAGAATTGCACGAGACGAAGGAGGTATAACGAGCAGGCTGCAAGCAAAATCAAAGGGGCGGCGTTAAGTGGGTCGCCCGAGTTACGTTGCCAGTTGCTTGCTTGCCTTGCTCGTCAATGGAGGAGTTAATAAGATACCTAATGGGACGCTTGTTTTACCTAACGTTCACCGAGGATTGTTGTGTCGCTTTTTCTTTTTTTTGTGACGGCATGCTTTCTTTGAGAGCGGCATTTGGTAAACGTGCGGTACTACCAGGTAACCACACCCAACATTGGCGCTCCTTATATGAAAACCCTTTACCCCTTTTCACTGTCTTCCCCCCCCTTCTTTAATAAGCCACCAACTTCGCATCAAGATGCAACTGGGGCCATTAGAAAGTAACCCATAAGGTAAAGGTTAGGACATTACTTCTACTACATATTTAGTCTATCTCCATTTCGGCCATGACCCCGAGATGGTCCGTCACCCACGGTTTCTCGAACCCCAGCTTCATAATTTGTTTGCTTTCCTCTTCTCCTTCTGTCAACACATCACCTCCGAATCTCTGAAACCTAATCGGTTTGGCACCTCCGCAGAAATAAATCTTGTCCATGCGTGAACAGCCGAACTGTTCGCGGAGCTTCGTCGCCGCTTGCTGGCCCCACGTGAACCCCTCGTCGGTGTCCTCCTTGCCGCCCAGCTCGAGGAACACGTCCTTGAGGTTGTTGTTACCGGCTGTGTGCAATGTGCGGTCGAACGGTTGGATGGCGTTGAAGTCTCCCGCAGCTAATGCGGCGTGCACGTGCTCTTCGTGCAGGTAGCCGGCTATGAGCTGCATTTGGGGAGGGCGGAAGGGGGGATCAAAGGCCATGGATTCGAGGTGTGTGTTACAGAGGCGGATCTTTTTGCCGGAGCCGGTCGCGAGGGAGACATCCACGAATAGGGCATCGCGATCCATACGCGTCTTGGAGTAATGGACGCGGAAGGCGGCCGTGATGGGCAGCCGGGCGTCGACGAGCGTGGTGGTACCGTAGTGTGTGGTAGCCCAGCTGGTAGAGTCTACATCGGTGAGATGGAAGCGCTCGCGGACCCAGGGTGTGGCGGCGATGGTGGTAAGGTCGGACGGCGTGCATTCCTGGAGAAAGACGACGGGAGCAGTGGTTGGTGGGAGGTGCTTGGAGCTTGTGAGGCTGTCGAGATAGGCCAGAGCTGGTTTCATGCGGGCCTCGGCAAAGGGCAACATGAAATCAATGTTCCAGGTGTAGAGTGCAACGCTGGTGATACCAACACTGGCCGTATTGTCAGGGGATCTCTCCGTAGCCGGGGAAGTTGAGACCCAAGAAGAGGTTGCATTGTCAAAAGCGTAGTAGGGCTGGATATGAGGCTCGTCAGCATTCCAAGGCACCGAGGTCTTTCTCAGGACGGCGGTGTCTTTGATGGCCTGGGCAATAATTTCTTCCATGACTACACACAGTGGTTTACTATTACATAAGGAAGAATGTCGAATCAATCTCTACCCTGGGCCATATAAAATATTAGATGTTGGCTGGAAATAATGAGGAGTGGCAGAGGGAGAAAACAGTGGGGGTACATTCCTTTCGGTTCTCAAGTTGGTAGTCGGTTGTTGGTTCTAATATTACCTTTGGTTCCTACGTCGAATCGTACATAAGTTTTCCAACGTTAATACGTTTAAAAATATATTATATACACTTATGTATATTATTTACCTCATAAATAAAATTCGGCCACTTTTTTTCATTCGCGAGGTTTTTAAATCTTTGGAGGGTCATTACACCCGGATCTTGCGTAGAGCCAGAAGGGGGAGGTGTCAAAATATTTTCCGAAAAGATCGAGAGAGTGTAAGCGACTATGAAGCTTGTATAGCAAGATACTATTACACATATACTATATAACTACATGTTGTCATTCAATTTGAATCATCACCACCACCATCACCACTATCATACTTAGGTAACCATTGTCTATATCTTGCTCATATAAAGGCAGCGTATAACATCACAATCACAATTGATGATTATAATTGTCTTGCAATACAATACTCCAGCTTCACCAGCATGGCAGGGGTGTCACAAAACAT
>JAOXNK010000002.1:1500664-1513052 GCA_028566675.1 Hypoxylon intermedium
AAGTCACCGCATCATATCCCTCGTCGTCAGAAACCTGATACTACGCCTCCTCGTTAACTGAACCAACAGTTTTGGATAAGGATGTGCCAAGCCCGACTGTGGACAGGTATGTCCAAGTCCGTCTTTTCCATACCATAACAGGAGTCCGCATGCGAATAAGCTAAAAACGCCACCTCTCCGCATGCTAGCTAAGCAGCGCCTAGCCATGGGTGTCGAAGCTTTTATAACAAGGTGAGGAGAGAATTGCCATGTTCAGTGTGGTGGACATCAGATCTTGCCGTACGAATAATCACCGCCTAAACTTCCCCATGTTCCTTCTGTCTACATGTTTCCTATTCAAGACTCGTGGTATTGCTTTCGGGTCTACTACGGCTCACCCTAATTTTGCGTCTTCATGGATGCCCTTTAGAATTTGCTCCACCGTAAATAGTTCTGGTTGGCCACGGTAAGATGACGATCCAACACTACCCTGAATGTTTCCAGAGACCAAGTTGTTAGCCTACAACTCCTCATCCTCGGCATCATGAACTGCGGGTTGGGCTTGTTTCTTTTGTTGATCGGCAGTGGCTCTACCTAGCACGTCACCTAAGGCTGACGGAAAGTTGATCGAACGGTCTGTTGTCTCGCCGTCTGCACGTTGTTTCTTCAGAGGGCTTCCAATTGTTGAATCCCCGTTGAAGGCCTGGGAAAGCAAGTTCGCAACAGAGTTGGAAGCGGCTTGATTGCTCGATGAAGCATTTGTGGGCGTGGCTTCAACGGCATGAGGGCCGACACTAGGAGAGTTTCCAGAGCCAGACGCCTCCCCAGCATCAGGGTCCATCGAGTGTTGTCGCTTAAGCTATTTATGACTATTAGCAAGAAACTTTTGAACCAAAAATGTTCGGACTTACGCGGATTCGGTCAATACCAGCTTGCAACTCTCCAGTCACCTTGGCATCCTCTGGTCCTAGGTGAGTCTTGACGTCCTTGTCGTTAGCCTCCTCCATCTTGGCTAGAGGATTGTCGTCATCATCATCATCACTATCCTCGTCCATAGGGCCGCCGTTGGCACCATTGCTCTTTCTACGAGCCTTTCGCCTCTTGGCGGCCTCGGCCTCCTGATCTCTGAAGGCAGAGAATCCTACGGTACCAGTAGACTTCAGCGGGCTAAGTCCCGAGAAGTCGAGCTGAGTTGACCGTCGCTTTATGGCCGGTGCTTTTTGGTCGCTTTTTGGTCCAGGGTACAATCCCATTTTTGTAAGTTGGCCTGGAGACGTGTCAGTATCCTGAATCTTCTCAGTGTATAGACAAGGAGCTACATACGTTGACCCCGGTAGAAGAAGGTGAACACAGCATAAGGCTTATCCGGGCCATCAATACCCGTAACCGTCTGAGTGCTGATTGTCTTGGGATCGAGCGTCTTCGGCTTAGCAAAACTAGTGGTATGCTCGACATCCGCATCGATCGCGCCATTACTGGCCCCCTTATTTCCACCATCGCTCTCGTCATCATCGTCGTGAGCATCAAATTGCGGTGAATATTCTCCCTTCTTGATCTCGCCAGAAGCAAGAACGCGGAACATAGCAACCTTGATTTGGCCAGTAGCCTCAGGCGGCTCGTCGTCGTCGGACATGGAGCCGTCGTCCGAATCGTCAGGGCTTGCCAGGGGCGATAGGTCCTCTGTGCCGTAGGCTAGCGTATCTCGGGTGCGGGTAGCCTTCTCCGTATCCAAATCACCGTCATGAGGGGTAGACCTATGGCGACGATGACGCCTCTCAAACTTTTGCCTTCGCTTCTCGACCTTTTCCGCAGCGTCGTGGCCCTTGAGATCTAGGCCGTTGAGCCATCTTTCCAAGCCAACCTCGCGGAACAAAAACTCTCGCTCGGCGAGGCCACCGCCTTCGCTCTCCGGGACCTGAACCCAACGACTATTAACCCAGGTCTCCTCACCGGGTCGAAGCAGAGTGGCGACCTCTTCCTTAGCTCGGCCGTCAAAGTAGATGTATGCGGCAATAGTCTCGTTTTCCGAATTTGTCATAGGGATGTACGGCGTAACAGTGTTGGCATGCTTAGAGAGATCAGAGATTGTCGTCGGCGAAGGTCCCGCGTAAAGGGGTCTCGGATGGGGATTGTCGGCGGTCGGCTTCGGGGTGGTGTACGGAATCGGATGGCCGGGTGTCAGTAGGGTTACAGAGATAGCAAACCTGGCCGCCTCATGCTTGGAAGTCTCGGGGTTCAGCTGAGGCTGGGGAACAGGTATGTACGTGCTGATGCGAGAAAAACGGGACTGTTTCTGCATGCCATATTCTGGGAGCGGGGCCGTGTTCGCATGAATGCTTACGGCGATGCCCTTGAAGCAGGGCATCGTGGCTGTCGGCTGGGCGCGGTATTAGGCAAAGTAAGAAGGGGATATAAGGGGTATGTATTGTATCCGAAGCTGAAATTTTCGACGGTGAATAATACGTTTCTAAATTCGATGTTCAAGAAGTCTTGGTGTTGTTCGTTGTGACTTGGTAAAGAGGGCTTGACGATTGTGTGTGTGCCGGCTCGGGTTCGTTCGAGCTCAAGTCGCAAGTAGTCGGTGTAGAGTCGAGTGCTCCACAGCAAGGAATGTGAGTGGTGTGCAAATAGTTTGCAGAAGGGGAAACAAGCTTGGGCAGTAAAAAATGGGATCAATTTTCAATTTGCACACTTCCCCTCGGCGGTGTGTTGGTGTCCACGAGGCCACAAGCTATCTGGACAATGCAAGAATCAACAACCGCAAACCAGATGTCCCACGGGCATTTGCTGTCGTATCACACGTGTAGAATGTAGCGGGCAAATGTATGTGATTGCCGTCTTGCCGTGTCCAAGCCAACCCTGACTTGCAGTCCGAGAGAGACGAATGAGTGAGGTATTGCCGTGCTGGTACCTATCTAGAAAACGGTCTCGAGGGTCGTTGGCGGTGGTGGTGGTAAGTGGCCGTGGAATTCGTATGTTCTGCAATTCGTACAGAATATGTACTGGCAGGAAAAAATCAACAAATGATAGGAAGGGTATGTAATGCCAGTAGTACGAATAGTGAGTGCAATACCTACTACTGTCTGTGCCTATCTCTGTTGGATTTGGGTATGCCTTTTCTTTTCCATCTCACGGTGGCAGAAGCGAAAAAAGATGTTGCAGCAAGAAAGTCAACTGAACCTTAGTTGAGTTCCGGTTCGGTTGTTCCCACCTGGGAATGGTCCATGTTTCCCATGGCGGGGGAAACCAAAGGTACATTGATTGGCTGCCCGCGACTCTGGGACCACCTCGTCACCTGAACACGTCAAAGCTGCTATGCTACGCTGCGCTGTCTGCTGTCTACACTAGACTCCTCAAGGGCTGTTAAGAAGATTAGGTACTTAGGTACGTGGACACATCCCGACTCAGTATGTACAGAAGATTGGTGCTGGACACATATTTAGCGGCCACTAACATCGGACTTGTTCTTCAACATAATCAACACTCTACAATACATTACTTGACCATCAATCAATCTCTACCTCCCCGTGACGAGCGTCTGCGTAGACTTCCGCTGCTCTCATGACTAAAACTACTTCCGGCGCCCGTCTCCTTCCACACGTCCTCACCATCTTCCTCGTCGTCGGCAGGATGGTCCACTAATGTCTCCCGCTCCGAGCTCTCGTCCTTGACCTTCATGTCGTCGTCGTCGTCATCGTAGTATTCATTTTTGATTCCCGAGCGCTCCTTACTCGCGCCGCGGTAAGGGCTAAGGGCTCTAGGGAGCGGGACCGAAGGACCTACTACCTGAGACTCATCTATGCCAACGTCCCACTTAGAGCCGCCGACGTTGTAAGGCTGCCGGTTCGACAAGACGGAGCTCAGGAGTATCCACGCCAGGCCCATCGACATCATCTCGGCGGCCCAGAACACCGTTGTGCATACCACGAACGAGAAGATACGGTGATTGTACATGGCCCAGCGTATTCCAGTAAGCCGCGCCACGAGAGTCACCGTGGTCGAGTACACCTGGAGGGTCTGCCCGGCCTGCACGTCCACCAGGATACTCAGCGGGAGTATATCCTTGAATTCGACAAGCTCGCCCATCGGGATCGTGAGCGTTGTCTTTTCCGACGCGCCAGGGTATAAGATGTGATAGAGCATAAACATGACACGCGAAGCTGTGCTCACGAGCGGATCCTCATACGGGATCAGTGTAGGCCGACGGCTCATAAAGACCACATTATCCTTGTGAATGTGCGTGTAGGGGTCTTGCGCGGCTGTGAAAGAGAAGGAAAACGCTGGGTTCTCTGGCATCGATTTGATGGCGAATAGTGATACCATAAAGTTGCCCCTCTCGAGGTTTGGCGGTGATCGTGGCACCGTGAGTTCTACGGATACGTCATATGCCTGCTCGAGCATGAGGTTTGAAGAGAGCGAGGTGAGGCCATAAGGATTAACGCCGGAGCTACAACCACACGTTAGTCGATTTGTACGCAGCGACTACAATATCAAATGACTTACTTGTACTGCAAGTGCACCGGGATCGATATGACCTTCTTGGGCACATAGTTGTAATAGAAGATAGGATAAGCGAGCGCAGCAATGCACAGCAGCGCCAACGACGCAGCAAAGAACAGCACGGCGCTGAGGTACGTCCTCTTAGCAGCCGGCGAGGTGGCGGCCTCGTATGAGTTCTTTACGTGTTGCTGCGATGAAATGAAATATCAGCCATGGCATCCTCACGAATAAGAGATATCGGCAGGTGACGGACTGACCATTTTTGATTCGGCAGAAGCGCCCTTGGGCGCCGTACCTCTAAATGCACCAGGACTTTCCAAATGCCTATCCTCCTGAGAAGTAGCAGCAGTAGCAGTAGGGAAGTAGTAGGTCGGTAGCGCCAGAGGTCTAAAGCTGCCCGACTTGAGGCATGTGATGATGTTTGGGTTTCTGTGCCCGCTGTAATTCGTAGGGGTAGCTGGAGCTTGGTGAGCTTGTGGCACGTCGGTTGGGTCCGCGGAGGTCTTGGCAGCCGATAAACCGCTCCCGCTCCAGCTGCGGTTGCTACCCCTCCGTGGTGATGAGCCGCTATCACTATCAACGTCATGTTGACTCCGGAAAATCGAACTAGTTGCCCAGCCATCGTGAATAGGGGGTAGCATGTCCATATTCGACAGAATAATTATCGAATAATAGCAGCATTCCTTACTAAATGATCGATCACGAAGTCCATCGTTTCCAAGTTGAAGAAGTTGACGACCTTTTATATTAAAATGCAATTTGTACCAACGCCCCAATCCTTTCATGACCCTGCCTGGCACTGACAGCCAATGCCGGCGATGAGTAAAATGACTTACATTGGATGCTTGCTTGCTTTCCTGAACACACACATATGCCTGCCTGCGTGGCAACAAAGTGCAAGATGAAAGAATTCAACCAAGCATCAAAGCAAAACGCCTGCTCATACATTTGTACGCATCGTTCCTCACGGCCATATTCACAGATCTCAAACCCCTCCCCTTCACCCTCCCCCTTTTCCCTTTCCACCTTCCTACCGCCCCCGCCCCCGCCCCCAAGCGTTCATGAGCCGCATCAATCCTTGTCTCGTCAACCAAGAACCAAAAACCAAAGACATCCCCTTCATGTCTCATGCCCCAAGCTTGCTTCAGCAAGGCTGTAGATAGTTGCTAGGCACCAACCCACCTCTGCCAACGCCTTGCCCCGAATGGATCTCGGCCTCCCACCATCCGTCGTCCTGGTGCCGGAGGACAGCTAGAACATCGCCTTTGGCGAATCCAAGCTCCTCAGGGATTGCCGCCTGGTACATGTACAATGCTCGAGCTATCATAACCGTTAATAGCTGTAAAACCATAAAACTTTTCATGAGAGAGAAACTTACCATAGTGTAGAATAGCACGGCCGTCTGGGGTATATTGCCGGCTCGGATCTGCCACGCTCTGACTACGCTGTCTTGAGCCCTCTGTGACCGGGTCTCGACCATCGTAGAATGTCATGGCCCGCGAACTGTGGCTCGTATCAGGTCTGCCGTTGCCTCTTCCACGCACCGACCCTCCGTAGACGGACCCGTCACCCCCAACCGGAGCAAGCTGCATGGCCATCTCACTAGCCCTACTAGCGGGACGGCTATAGTCGCTTCTATAAGGGGATGGGGAGGTTGCTCTCATCGAGTTGCTTGGCGAATGGTGCCTCTGGTATCCTTGTTCCGACCCGCGCTTCACCGACATACTAGCTTGCGGCGAGTTATGCTGCTGAGTGCCACCATACGATCTGGGAGATGCTGCCTGTGGCGAGTTTCGTAGTTGGCTACCACCGTAAGAGCTCGGAGACGCCGCGTGCACACCATACGAGCTTGGCGAAGCTGCTGGCGAGTTTCGCTGTTGCTGTTGACTGCTCGCGTACGGATTGGGCGACACCGACCGGTGGCTCTGGCGTGTGTCCGGGTGTATGCTGGGCTGCGGAGAAACGCTACGAGGGGGCGCTGGCGATGCTGCGCGAGGCATGGCACGAGGCATGTCGCTACCTCGTGTCGTGGGTCGCGACTGGGTACTTGTATACGACTGTCCACCGCTATATGCTACAGATCCGGGGCGTTTCGAACTGAACATGTCCCTGGTTTGTTCTGCATATTTCCGTGACGATTCTTGCATCGCCTTTTTCGTCACGGCGGGAGGTGGAACGCCCAGTCTCTGCACTGGTTGTTCGTATGAAGGTGGTGGAGTACCTCTCAGACTGGCGGACAAGTCACTGCTGCCCCTAGGTACAGGAACAGAGCGGGACATGGCCGGGGATCGATCAGGTACAGGCGTACGATCGGGCGCGGGCGTAGAGATGCCGTGGTAGTGGTCAGCTGAGATGCGCCCTGCAGCGGCCTTGTTGCCTGTTACCCCTTTCAGTTCTGCAAGCGCGAGAGCAATGGGGTCCTGATCCTCCTGCTTGGGCTCGGCATCTTCAGTAGTTTTATTGCGCTTGTCTGTATTAGCTACAGCGAATACGTTTTGTCCTATGTTCAAAGCTAGGCTTGCGTTGGCCTCAATGGGTTCAGGACTAGCTGTTTTCTCTATTCTGTCTGCAACCAAGCTCTGAGTTTGAATTTGGGGTTGTACTTGAGGTTGGGCCCGAGGTTGTGGTTGAGCTCGAGATTGAGGTTTAGGCTCGGGAGGTTCGAAGGCCTGACGGCGCCGGGAGGTTGATGCGGGTGTGTTCTCCGTGGTCGTGGTCGCTGGTCCCCAAGTATTTCTGTTCGACGCTTGAATTGGGGTCTGTATTTCCTTGATACTTTTCCTTCGGAAAGGACTATGATTCTGGAAAAATCCGCTCTTCTTCTTGGACATGCGCTTTTCCGGCAGTGGCGTTGTCACGGGCTCTTGTTTAACAGGTTCTTGCTTAACCGGCGATACTTTGCCGCTTGGTGGCTCTTGACTAGAGAAAGATGTCGGGTTGGAATACTCGCTATTGTCATCGCGGCTTGACGGCCGTGCTGATAAGTTCGAGCTCGTCGCCGAATTCATACCATCCGTACGGCACAGCATGGTCATCCCATCCATAGGATACGGGTCGTGAGGCACGGCTGAAAATTGCGAGGCATCATACTGTTGGCTACTTCCTTGCCGTCGATCTCGTGGCGTTGTATCTCGCGGAGTTGTATCTCGCGGAGCTGTATCTCGCGGGGTTGTATCTCGCGGGGTTGTATCTCGTGAAGCTGTGTCTCGTGAAGCTGTGTCTCGTGGGACTGTGTCGCGTGGAGCTGTGTCTCGTGGAGCTACGTCTCGTGGAGTTACATCTCGTGGAGTTACATCTCGCGGAGCTACATCTCGTGGAGGTACATCTCGTGGAGCTATATCCTGCGGAGCTATGACGGAGCTTGAAGGCTTCGGTGCTTGTATTGTTGGCTCCCTTCGGAAAAGTGTTGGGGGTTCACGCCGCACCATTTCTCGACTAATGGGAGGATTGGGATCACGTAGCTCCCGAGGTAGGGGGCTAGGATCAGGTCGTTGTAGGTCCCGACTAATGGGAGGATTCGGTTCACGCAACTCCCGAGGAAGGGGGTTCGGATCAGATCGTTGTAGGTCTCGAATAAGAGATTGGTCAACTTCATAACGTTGATCCCGAGAAGGTGGGGGGTTGGGGTCATATTGCTGCAAGTCCCGAGAGTAAGGAGGATTGAAGTCGTGTCGCTGGATATCCCGAAGAGGATTGGGGTCATGTCGAAGAATATCTCGAGGAATAGAAGGGTTAGGCTCGCGCCGTTGCAATTCTCGAGAAATAGGTAGGTTAGGGATTTGACGTTGCATATCTCGAGAGACGGGGATATCAGGCCCACGGCGTTGCAGTTCTCGTGCAAGCAAGGAATTAGGGTCATGATGAGATTCATAGGTGGATGGCTGCGGTGAGGGATTACGGAATCCTGGGTTGATGCTTCGTGGAAACTGTTGTTGCAGACCGTTTGTTTGTCGTCGATCTTGTAGAGGCATGAGAGGAGCTGGCGCTTTTTGTGGCGCCATCTCTAGTTCCTTGAGGGGTGCAACAGGTTCATGTGCTAAGTCTCTAGCGAGCGCCGAGTTGGGGTCGTGATGCGATTCAAAGGTGGATGGCTGAGGTGAAGAGGTGCGAAAAGCAGGATTGATGCTTCGTGGGAACTGTGCCACCGAGTAGTTATCGTCGTCGGAGACATCTGAATGATGGTCTTCGACATCCCCTCGGCAGAAGTTGATGTACTTGGGCGCATCAGGAATCTCTTGGCCGGTACCCCTTTCGTTGATGAAGTAAAGTATGTCCTTCTCAACGTCCATATTTTCGAGAGACAAACGGACCTTCTCGCACGATGCGTCGTCGCTAACGCAGACAGTGGACGCAATGTTGGCAAATGTCCATAAACTGCTCTTTGTGAAGTCCAATCTCTCCTCTTCCAGATCCTGGAACTTGTCGGCAGCAGCCTTCCATTCTCTGTTCCATCGGGCAGTTGTTTCTTCGAGAGCCTTGATGGCGTTCTCGTATTCGGTATTCGTCGAGGCCAAGCTGATTTGTGTCTTTTCCAGTCTGGCTTTATTTTTCCTCTCCTCTTGGCCCATGACCATATGTCCTTGGGCAAGGTAGCCTTTGATTTTCAGACAGTCTTGCTCGTAGCGATCACGAGTCTGAGGGAAATGCTCTATTAGCTTTCAAGGGTTGATCGCCATCACATTGAGAATCACTAACCTTGTTGACCAGATTTGTTTGCTGTATCTTAATCTTGAGCAGCTTTTCCACCGTATTTTGGACGATCTTGCGCCGCTCTTTCATTCCTCCGGCGAAGGCAGCTAAAGGCTCTTCCAACTCGCTCTTCATTTGTGACGCAATGCTAGCATGCTGCTTCGCCATTGACTCTACTTCCGTTCGTACTGTGTCTAACGACATTCTTAGACTTCCCATTTCGTGCGTTCCCAGCGACTTTTTGCTCAGCGACATGAGCTTGCGGGCGTATTCATCTTCGATGGAGGAGCGAGCTAGATTCGAAGTCACATTAGCGTTTTGTGTCACAGGTCGACAAGTCGAGGCGATTTACCGCTGTAGAATGATCGTAATTCGTCGCTGGTCTGCTTCGCAGAGGCCATGCGATCGAGCAACGGCCCTACACCGGCGTCATCTTTACCCCAGAAGTTATTGGCAACTGTTTAAACCGTGTTAGCATTTTGAAAAGTATACTTCGCTTTGGCTGCAGAGGTCATACACGACAGGGATACCGTCGGGCCTTCAATGGCCGTAGGCATCCTCCCCGAGTCTTTTGCAGAACGATGTGTTTAGTGGCGGTGAAGGCGGCGGCGGCGCACTAGAAAGGATTGCGACAGTCGGTCGCCGGCAAATGTCTTGAAATTAAATTGTCGCTGTCAGCTAGGACGCGATTTTCTTGACAGAGAAATAAGGTAGTATCAGGTTCAGATTCTGAGGAATGTGTTGACTTTGGAGGTGTAGGTTGCATATGGTGAGCTGAGGTGTCGAAAGGAAAGGAATTGTTTACTAGAGTACCTACCTAGGTAGGTACTCTATGTGGTAACGCTGTTGCCCGAGTGACGGGTTGATGAATTGAAACTGGGAAACTGTGGGGTATTTTGGACTGCCAGCGCTAGACCCACCCAACCTTGGGATCCTCTTGTTTTAGTGGGGGGGTCTCAAGTCTTTCAAGGTTTCGAGTCCAACATCAACATTAACATATACTTAATTCTTTAGAGTCACCACCTACCCGCTGCCTAACTTCTACGTACATATGTCGGTAACCATTGGAACCAGTCGTCGAGCTGTGAGGAGAGGAGCGCTATCGCGTGTGCTGAACCGATCTTTTAAAGACCTACCCCCTCTCGTCTTTTGTCTAGAGCCGAGTTCATCAAGCCTATTCCATACGCTGTTGCCATCTATCAATTTGTGCCCCTATAGACAATGACTTGTAAACGGGTTGGATCTAATTGAATTTATTCTCTGAATACCTGAGCCTCAAAGCCCATATATATTGTTTACTCTTCTCTATAAAATACATATTCCTGTGACTCGACTAATAAGATTATCTATAAAGGGGCCGTGATGAACCCCAGATCTACTCTCAGCTCCCGATGCGGGGAACGACTCCCCTGACGAACTCCGCGATGCCGACCCTTTGCGTCACATAGGTAGCTTCGGCATTTCATACGGAAGGGCAAATGCTTGGTCCATGGACAATTCTGGGGCTATTTGGCCCAGTGCGGTTTGAGGATATATATTCTACTGTATATCCACTGGGAATATACTCCTGGCAATGTCACTTGCAAGCAGTCTTACTCTGCAACCGAGAGACCAGCCACCGCACCAACATGGACAACTTCGAATACAACTCCAGCCCCGCTCGCATCGTCTTCGGGAGCGGCACTATCAAGAAAGTGCCCCAAGAACTCGCACGGGCCAAGGTGTCGAAGCCCTTTCTCCTCAGCACGCCTCAGCAAGTGAGCCACATCGACCTATTGAAGAGCGTTCTTGGAGATGTCGTTTCCGGCGTATTCACCGAGGCGACTATGCACACACCAACGGAGGTGACTGAGAAGGCTCTAGAACAACTCAACTCTTCAGGCGCTGACTCCATTGTCTCTATCGGAGGAGGTAGCACTGTTGGGCTAGGGAAAGCACTCAGCATTCGGACTGGCCTCTTCCACCTGACAATCCCGACAACCTACGCTGGTAGCGAGGTCACTCCGATCCTGGGTGAGACAGATGCCGGAAAGAAGACCACAAGATCAGATCCGAAAATCTTGCCGAGCACCGTCGTATACGATGTCGATTTCACCATGACCTTGCCCGTTGGCCTTACGGCGACCAGTGGCGTCAATGCTATTGCGCATGCCGTTGAAGCGCTCTACGCTCGGAACACCAACCCTGTCATCAATTTGCTTGCACAGGAAGGTGTGAAGGCACTCGCAAAATCCCTCCCTACTCTCATTTCTGAGCCGTCCTCGCAGGAAGCACGCTCATCTGCTTTATACGGTGCTTGGCTCTGCGGAACGTGTCTCGGCAGCGTGGGGATGTCGGTTCACCATAAACTCTGCCACACCTTAGGGGGCAGCTTCAATCTTCCTCATTCCGAGACGCATACCATAGTGTTACCGCACGCTTTATCTTACAATGCCCCCAAGGTCCCTGCAGCCATGAAGGCGTTGGCCGAGGCACTACCGGAGAGTGAAGGAGACGCCACCAAAGGCTTGAATATTCTTTTGCAAAAATTGCAGGTTAAAAGGGGATTGAAGGCCTTGGGAATGCAGGAAAGGGACATAGACAAGGCCGCTGACATGGCCGTGGGCAATCCTTATTGGAATCCCCGACCGATTGAAAGAGGCCCGATAAGGGAGTTGATCCGCCGGGCTTGGGCTGGGGAAGAAGCTCGAGCCGACCTGTAATAGATAGGGGTATGGAGCTCCAGGTGGATATTGGTAATGAGACATCTCTGCAATAAATGTTTATCGCGCTGGCTCAAAGATTATATGAGTAGGAGGAGATCATCTCAGGGTTATCCCAATAAGTCTCTTGCTGTTGAAGTAACCACAAACTCTGATGAGTGTCAATATATAGTTACCAACATACATGTGCTTATACATAGTTTACCTGAATATAAGCATTTTCCCCTGCCTCCAACCTCCTCTGTAGATACGAGCCGTGGCTATGTAACCCTCCCGACAAGAGGAAAGGGCCAGACTTGCAGTTCTCGACTCACAACGAGATGACGATGCGAATATCCATAGAACCCCAAGATCACTCCTGCCCATCCCTCTTCTTCACAAAATCCGTTTCGAAATCTAAACCCGCATCCTGCCTCACTACGCCATACAAGCTCGACGAATCCAACCGCCGCCCTCCATTCTCATCCGACCACTGCTTCGCCCTCTTCAAGTGCGCGAGCGCCGTGTCCGCAACCTGC
>JAOXNK010000002.1:1528906-1542737 GCA_028566675.1 Hypoxylon intermedium
CCCGTTGAGGGTCATCGTCCACGGTCTACACCTGTGTATTAGCTTGAGTACAGAGGAATACCTAGTAGGCAGATACATGTGAATACTGCATCCTCGTACCTTAAGCAGTCTTGACCCCTGCTTTATGGCGTACGTTGAAGTCAGGGCGAGGCAGGATCTGATGGCATAACTGGTGGCGTGGTAAGACAGCTTATTCAGAAACGCATCCATGGTTGTAAATGTGTTGTTTTAACACTGTCAATACATGGGCGCCGATGGCCCCATAAAGGGCAATCCGGAACAAAGATAGCTGCCCAACTCGTGCGTATTGGTATTGGTCAATTCACACGTCGAGTATCCGTTATTGCTTGGGTGCACGTGTAGGTTGCCTAGGTACCAGACCAAGATAGGAATGAAAAGTTCACAGGTGAATTGTGAAGGTGAGTTGTGAGTTGTGAAGGTGAAGTTGAAGTTGCTTGATCGTGCACAATGTAGAGTAGTAGAGTAGTACAAGCTATCAATTCAATTGACGCTAACAAACAGGGTTACATGCATGCATATACCTATACTTGTACGTAAAAGATAAATGCATATAGCGTGCCGAGGGGTACCTGCTCCGTCATTGGCGGGGCAAAAACTCTCACCCCGCTAAAGTTGCGCCCCTCGCCTTGCCCTCGTTTCCTATCCTCATCCTTGCGCAACTCAACAATCAGGTCGGACAGCTTACGTCGGGCACGTTTCTTTTTTTCCCAGGATCCAAAAGTGAATCAGACTTAACCTTCTTTTTCATTTTGTCGTTCATTCACGATTGCCACCTCCTGAATAACCCACCCGCCGTCCTAGTCGTTCGCCCGTATCCCCCAAGTCGACTAAGCATTTCCGATCGCACAACCACAAACTCCCAACCTCAAGTTGTGTGTGCTTTGATATTTTTTTCTGCCGCTGCTGCGCTGCGAAGTGCCCGCCGACATCATGGCCGACCTCAACTCTTGGGAAGACGACCCTGCCGCCCAGGACGACAACTTGTCGAGACAGACCCAGCAGATGAATCTGAACAACCAGCCTCAGAATCCCGCCGCCGCATCATTTCGACCTGGTGTTTCTTCTTTCCAACCCGGCGCTCAGTCCTTCCAACCAGGCCAGGGCTATGCCGGTGGCTACGCGCCTAACTACCAACAAGGCTACTACGGCGGTCAGCAAAACTACTACCCGCAATACGGAGGAGCGCAAGGCGGCTATGGTCAATATGGACAGGGGCAGGCACAGGCACAGGGACAAGCACAGACACAGGGATATGGCAATGTCTATGGCCAAGGTGCATACAGCCAAGGCTACGGTATTGCTCTTTCATCTTGCCCGGGAAATATTCATGCGCTAACTCTAGCCAGGCCAACAGCAATATGCTCAATATCAACAGCCCCAGTCCCAACAGACGCCCAATCAGCAGCAAGCCCAGCAACAACCACAAAGTGTACCTACCATCGCCAAGCGAGGCGACCAAAACTCGCCTGCCACCGCTACCCCTTCTGCCCCCAGCGCCTCTGCTGCTGACTCGCCCAAACCCGTCGCCAAACAAGAAGGAGGCACCAAGGTTCTAAGCATAGGTGGAGATCCCCCGAAGCCCAAAATCGCCAAGATTCTGTCTATCGGTGTCCCAGCGCCGCCGAAGGATGAGCCCAAGGCTGAGAAAGCCGAAAAGGAATCCTCTGCAGACGCCGGATCCAAGGTCACGGCATCTAAGGCCATCGAGAAGACCGGCGAGACTACCAAAACCACCAAGTCATCTTCCGGAAAGACATCACCCACCCCGTCTTCTGGTCGATCTAGTCCCTCCCGGGGCGCCAAGGCTGCTGTTCGCGATGCCGACGCTGTCGCCAATGAACAAGCTGCCGACGTCGACGACGATACCCTCAAGGAAATTTACGGAAAGGAGCACGTCAACATCATCTTTATTGGTCACGTAGATGCTGGTAAATCAACATTGGGTGGCTCTATCCTCTATGCAACCGGCATGGTGGATGAGAGAACCATGGACAAATACAAGAGAGAAGCGAAAGATCTTGGCCGAGAGACCTGGTATTTGTCCTGGGCTCTCGATCTTACCAAGGAGGAACGATCCAAGGGAAAAACTGTCGAAGTCGGCAGAGGATTCTTCGAAACCGAAAAGCGACGATACAGTATTCTTGATGCCCCTGGCCACAAGACCTACGTCCCGAGCATGATTGGAGGTGCTTCCCAGGCAGATGTTGGCATTCTTGTGATCAGTGCACGCAAGGGAGAGTACGAGACCGGATTCGAGAAAGGTGGCCAGACCCGCGAGCACGCCATGCTTGCGAAGACGCAGGGTGTGAACAAGCTGGTTGTTGCCATTAACAAGATGGACGATGCTACCGTCAACTGGTCAGAAGACAGATACAAGGAGTGCACCACAAAACTGTCCCAATTCCTCAAGGGAACTGGGTACAACTTGAAGACCGATGTTTTCTTCATGCCGATCGCCGCTCAACAGACAATGGGCATCAAGGATCGCATTCCGGACAGCGTTTGCCCCTGGTACAGTGGGCCTTCACTTCTTGAATATCTTGATAACATGCAGGCCCTGGAACGGAAGACCAATGCGCCGTTCATGATGGCTATCAGCGGAAAGTATAGGGATATGGGTACCATGATCGAAGGCAAGATCGAAGCCGGTGTTTGCAAGAAGGGTATGAGCGTAATCATGATGCCGAACAAGGAAAAGATCGAAATCGCGGCTATATATGGCGAGACGGAAGACGAAATTCAGATCGCTCAATGTGGTGACCAGGTCCGAATACGATTACGGGGCATCGAAGAAGACGACATTTCGGCCGGATTTGTGCTCTGTTCAACTAAACGTCTAGTCCACAACGTCTCGGCCTTCGAGGCGCAGATCCGAATCCTCGAACTGAAGAGCATTCTTAGTGCTGGTTTCAACTGCGTTTTGCACGTCCACTCGGCCGTCGAAGAAGTCACATTTGCCACGCTATTGCACAAGCTTCAGAAGGGAACAGGTAGAAAGAGCAAGGTCCCACCGACCCACGCGAAGAAGGGGGACAGCATTATCGCTAGGATGCAAGTCACCGGTGGTGCAGGCTCGGTTTGTATTGAGAAGTTCGAGGATTACCCTCAAATGGGTCGTTTTACCTTGAGAGACCAAGTACGTCCCCTACTATAGCTCACTTACATGTACAAATGCTAATCAAATGAATATAGGGTCAAACCATTGCCATCGGCAAGATTACCAAGCTCATCACTGACGATTCCGCCTAGAAATCGCAATCGACATTTGATGAGTATTGAGGGTGCTTGCCGAGACATAGCTCACCTGCCACACAAGAAATGAGAGACAGGCCACGTGGATGAAAAAGGGGTAGGACTTGCGTGTGATCTCCCACGCCGCCGAGTCGAATTAGATTTGGCAGGATCAATAAGGGGCGGTAGAGATAGACTTAGCCGCGATCAATAAAGCCATTCTCTTACTGGGCAAGATTTTATCCTTCTTAAATTAATTCGAAGGTCGGGCCTAGCTAGGCATTATTTGCATGCGCTTAAAGGTGATAGAATTTGGTGAGTCAATGTCCCTTGTAGATAACACATAGGAAGTCTCGAGATATATGAACGCCTTTTCGATACGATGCGCCTATGCATCCAGTCTGATATCTTATAATTCAGAAGTTTCCCCTCCTGGTGATTTTCCAAGCTACTCACTACTTCTTAGCACGAAGTTTCCCTAATTATTACTATTGATTAGTGTCTAAAAAAGCTACGTCTTCGCGGTAATCATGGCTAGCTTCGTATATATAGGCCCAATCAAACAGAGTAGAGTAGGAATACGACAAAGTTAATGTTCATGGGCATGTGTCTATCTATCTTGGAGCCATGCATGCCGAAGTCAAAGAGTTAAAGACGGAATGGAACCAACCCGTGTCCTCGTACCTTGGCTGGAACTAAATCCGTCGAGTAGGCCTAGCACACAACACTTAAAGGTTCAGCGTATATTGTAGGTTCTTTAGATAGGTACATATATTCTACCATATGAAACCCCTGGACTTGGCTCTTAGACGTGGAATGTAGAGGCATCATTCTCGAAGTTAGACGATATGACACAGCTACTTTACGAGACTAGCAAAGCTAGATGCAAGAATTAAGGAGTTCAAGAGTGTATAGGTATCCATTCACAGTCACGAAGCAGGTGTTTGTGCCTCTTGCACCGTTGTAGTGTGATGACCGTCATTATGTAGCTACAGGTAATATAGTTATAAGTTTAAGGTAGAGGGGAAGAAGTACTCTAGTAAAAAAAGGCAAGGAGGCAAAAAAGAAGCGATAAAGAGAATATTGCTCGGGGAGGATCATCCGCCCACAGCAGCAGTGACGGCCTTTCCGACTGTCAAAGCCACTTCGTCAAGTTGACTCGAAACCCGACTCCCCTTCCCTGTCTAAGATATTACTGGTTTAAGATTATTGGCCCTATCCCTAGTGTTTGACGGTTGTCCCTTGTTCACATATGCCGCTACGAAAGTGTCCGAACTATCCTGGATAGCCATCGAGGAGGCATTATTCTAACTATTCTCGTCTGATCCCGTGAGATTAACCTTCAGTAATAGTGCTATCTTGATGTGGCGAAGAGGGCCAACACATAATCGTATTCATCGTCAAGCCTACTATAGATCAGCACAACTTGCATATGTATATACCTAGCTCATCGGAGATTCTAGGAGTAGCCACGCGCTGGTGGCATCATTAGCGGAAAGAGTTCGGGTTCAGGTTCGAGAGTAGATCAAATGCAAGAAGAGCCTTACTCCGTATGTACTCCGCTGGAAACTGGGGAGTGGCATCGAAGCCATATTTTCGCCGCAGCAAGTATCGTCGTCCATGCTAATTGCTACCTAGGAAGGAGCCCACACTCGGATCGAATCTCGACTCGATGGACGATGTAAAAGCAAAGTCGTATTGACCAGTTCGTCCAGCCCAAGCGATGTGAGGCGCAGTGTTCACTCCTGTGTCCGCCTGCTCGTCCTACCCGTTACGCGAGAATAAACTGCGGGCCGATGATCTGCTCCTGGGAATGCAGGTCTACCCCGTTCCGTAGAGGACTCGATGTCGTGCATGGTCACCATGTGTACGAATGTAACGAGGGAATGGCTCCCATGGTAGGATCTGTAGCTACGCGCCCCGTGCTGCGATTGTGGGGCGCTCGGGATTATCAGACGGGAAGGGGGCTGGTGAGTCCGGAGAATTATGGTGAGGTGAGGTGAGGTGAGGTCGTCGATAAACATGACTTAAGTTATCGTGGGCTATGACTCAGAACATCATTAAGAGGTTTTATCGACGAAGTCACTTTGGGATTACCCATCTGCAATTTCATCTTTGGTTGAATGACATCATTAACATTAAAGCTATCCATGTGAGGGCAAGAGGATTCAAAATTTAGGGGATAGGAAGAACGCAAAGAAGGGGCAACAAAACTCAGCAGCATAACTCGGTATTACGTATTCCGTATTGGAGACATTGACTAGGTAGGTACAGTACCCAAGGTACGTAAAATTCCACATCATGCTCATAGCCATGCTATAAACCCGCTTGATGAAGTTGCCATACTCTCAATGCTCATAAGTCACACGTTGTACAAGTGTCCTTCATAACTTGCTCTGGGGTTTCGCCAGCGCAAGTTTCGACGTCAACGTCTGCTCCGCCTCCTTTTCTATTCTAGATACGAGGGCAGCGCATGTCGGAATGTCATGGATGAGACCAATAACCTGTCCAGCAGTCCAGACCTATCATCCAAGGAGGGTCAACAGGCGTGGCTCAGGGATGGGGATACAGTGGTTGTGCAACTTACACCAAATTCAGGATCTCCATTCAAGAAAACTTCCCGGCCTCGTTTACCGCTGACATACGGGGCGATCTCGGCAAACTCGCCAGTCTTGCTCTCCTTTTCGATCTTGATAACCTGATCTGTGACCTTGTTACGGTATAGTCGGGTGGTATTGGTCCATCTCCGCATTACCAGGGCGGTGTCTGACTCCTGGGCCCTAACGATCTCCTCCTTGATCTTTTGGTGAATGGGGGCTTCGACAGTACACATGAAACGGGTGCCCATGTTAATACCCTCGGCCCCCAAGCACAGGGCAGCGGCCAGGCCTTGGCCATCAGCAAAGCCCCCTGACGCGATGAATGGCACCTTGAGGGTCTGACGCGCCTTGCTGAGCAGGATAAAATTGGTGATGTCTGACTCGCCCACGTGTCTACCCGTCATGACGCTTGTTTCAGCTGTGCGAACTAACCAGGAAGGAGAAGAAAAAAAAGGAAAAAAGGAGAAAAAAACCTTGGCAAGGCATGTTGGATTATTATTACTCACCCCGCGCATTCAAAGCCGTCTATGGAGAGGAAATCGACACCGAGCTTGATGGCACTCTGGGCGTGCCTGATGGTGGTACATTTGTGGAGAATGATGGTGTCGGCGGTCTTCAGCTTGGCGATGACTGGCCCAGGGCTGTTACCAGCGGTTTCGACGATCTTCACACCCTCGTCGATGACAACCTGGGCGTAGGCGCCATAGTCGGGCGGCACCAGGGCAGGCAGCAGCGTTATGTTGACTCCGAAGGGGTATTTCGTCATGCTCCTACACCGCCGGATCTCATTTCTCAGATGTTCGGGTGTCGGCTGGGTCAGAGCTGTGAGGATGCCTAACCCGCCCGCGTTCGATACGGCAGCGGCCAGCTCAGCGTATCCAACATGCTGCATGCCACCCTGCACGACAGGAATCTTGATGCCCAGGCGGCGCGTCAGCTCGGTGTCGAAGGGCATCCTTGCTGCTCGATAGGTCGCCTTCTGTCAATCACCTTGCTTTGACGTGAGCGACGAAAGTCCCCGGTGAGATGTGAGATGTGAGTCAGAGTACTAATGATGATATACGACTACGAAAAACAAACGGAGTAAAACGGGCGAGTGTTGATAATGCACAATTTGCGCACATCAAGAAGAGAGCTTTAGTAGGTTGAAACCAGAAATGTCAGCAAATATGTAGATGGATGTCTTTAAGATGGACAATGATTCGAGATGCCGAGGTAGAAGTCTCCCCAGACCCACATGCACATTCGACGCCGAGAATGACATGGGGTAGTTACATAGTACACTAGTAATGTAACTCACCGTGACTCGCTTTACACTACACTAGGATATGTTAGGATATGTACCTACCTAGGTATGTACATAACGAAGGTATGTTTCCTGCTACGCGGCTACGGTAACATAACCCCAGCCACCAGCTTCCAGCCTCGCCAGCTTATACGTACATACAGCCAAGCTTGCTAGGTAGGGGTTCAGTTACACAATACATGTGCCCAACACGTGCAGAGTATGTATGTACATAGACCGGTGCGGAATCCGGGGGCTATCTGTGGCCGAGCTTGGCAGTGGGGGGAGGACATGGGGGCATTCCCGGAGTTGAAGCTGCAGCTGAATCCATTTCATCTAGTTAGGGAATTACTAGCTACTCTAGTTCTCAACTAAAACACAACGCCTTCAAGAAAAGACTCTAATGCAAATCCGCCATAACCACTTTCACGACACTCACTGCCTAGGTAGTAGAAACCCCCTTCATTCCATATTCAAGTAGTAGTTCGCTACTTCGCACGTTGGGCTGTCTTGCGCTCCTCCCGCTCATGTATTCTGCCGCGCCTCGATCTAGGAACAGACTCGACTCGTCATGCGTCATTCAGAAAAACGATAAGTGGCGGGCTGTTAGCCGAATGGCGGGTGACGACGGGAACACTCCCTCGTTATGTCGTGTCACTCACCGTTGGTCACACCGATATGACGGCGGGGACCTGCTTCTCTCCCTGTCTCCTATGATCCCGAACCGACGGCATGAGATGAATGACCTGGTCTACTCACATAGAGCCAAAGGGAAACACTCTACGTACTCTCTCCCAGCAGCCGCCCAGCTAGCTACCTAGGCATCTAGGTACTAGCATTGCCTTAAATAAGGATCGTTACTATGGCTACTTCGAGTCTAAGTCGAGCAGGTATTGCAGAACGGATGGGAGCCTCGTTGAAATGAACGCCACGGGGTTTCTATTGGCGCTGTCACTTTTCCAGCTTTCTCCTTCACCAGTAGCACACCACTACCAGGCATTCTTCCATATTAGACGAGCGACAGCCGTTGGCATAAAACCAATAGCAAATATCGTCTCCTTTCTCTGTACATCCTTGCGGAACCTTTCATCCCAACCTATAATAACTTCAAAGGGCAGCTGAAGTGTTTAGCTGGAGCGGTTCAACGCTCCACATCGCCACCGAACGCGTGGGGTTTGCGCTTCACTAGGTATCCTTCACCAACGTTCTCGGCCGAATCATCTTCGTAGGTAGGTATTCTTCACTTTTATATTCTCTCATGTATAATAAAAGTCTCGTAGGTTTGCCTTGGTACCATGTCACTCCACGTTGCTTTGTACCCCGACGATCCATCGTGGCGGGATTACCGCTCATCTAATTTCACATCTGCAGCTCGTAGCTTGCGGTTTCCGATTTGCTTGTAAGCCACCAGTCAGACATGGGAGCTTATTCAACTGGAAATCATACCTAGTCTCGCAGCATAGCTCTACAGGGCTGCTACATTCGGGGGATGCTCGGGGCCCCCGTGCTTGTCCTATTTAGCAGTGGATAGCATTACGGCTGGCGACAATGTGGAGGACACTAGCGACACGCCTCTCACACTCTCATCTTACTAGATACAGGACACCTACCTAAGTACCTAGGTACTTGATTACCAGTGCTGGAGCTCAGTTATCCTGTCAAGAAAACCGAGTACCTGGGTGACTTCTGGCTCCCCCCTTTTACTGTCCTCGTGGGTTACTTCGAAAGTACCTACCCATACGACGAAAGAGAATTACTCAATGTCTAGGCATCGGGATCGTCCTACTCAAAGTGCTCTTTACACGAACTTCAACCGACCTTTCGTATAAATATGCGGCTCAAGTCAATGTTAGGCAGTTGTTCGTACCTTGTACCTGACTTCCAGGAGGATGAGTAGGTAGTTGACTATCAGTCTCTGCAATCGGCACGGAAAAGCAATGCCTAGACGGCTCAAAACTTGTCTTCGCTTTCACTCATATTTAGGTCTACGCCACGGTTGGGGGTTTCGTACGCGCTCCAGGCAGGTTCTAAGAAGGCTCTAATGGTTCGCTCGACTCATTTCATGCCCAACTATTCATTCAACAGGTAGCCAGCCAACTTAACAAGATATCAGGGAAGAACTGAATTCTCCTTTCCCAAGTTGGACTCCTCAAACGAGACTTTCGCATATATCGCCAATTTTTAATGCTACCTGCCGTTGCTCGATCAATATGCATGCTTGCGTTCAGTCCATCCAATCATACCTCGAGTCCCGATCAATTGGGTCGAAATTTGTCGCAGGCCCCTGAACGGCTACCCTGTCGTCGGAGAAAAAGCAAACACCACCAAACAACGCAGCAAGCGAGGAAGAAATTGTTACGGCTATCATGGTTGCGTCAGAACGCCAAAGCATTGAATCAGGCAGAAAACCACAATGCCTAATTGGAGCACGTTCTCCCCTAGGCATAGGCATGGGCATGCAGTCGGCCTCGGACACTAATGGACGTTGAGTCGGGCTGTGCTCCATTGGTACAAGTGCGCCGCGAGACTCGGGGATTTTTAATTGATCACAGCAGACTACAGGGGCGGCAGTAACCCGTCGTGGCGCGGCTCAACCACGTTGTTGGGTCTGAATTGTCACGCAATCATTATTACCTTTCATCACCTCATCTCTCGAATAACCTCCTCTCGCTCCCGAGTCTATCGTGCATATCGTAGGCTCCAGGCAGGCTGTTCAAGGCGTCCGACTGGACGAGTAGGCGGTCTATCAGGTCTCGCATTGAATTACAGCTTGTTCAGAGCCAGTCAGCCACCGTTGCTTGGTTGTCATACAGCCGCGTAATGAAGAGTCCTACGGCAGCGCAGTGCGACTTGGTCAACAGAATATTTCCGAACTGAGAAAGGACGGTATGACATTGGCCACTACATCAAGTCTGACAGCAACACATCGACTGTTTCCTATGCGTTTATTGCTCGCATGCGCGCGAAGAACTCGCAGCAAGCTGTCACAAGCTGCACTCGCATGCCCCGCCCCGAATTGGGATTGCCATGGTACGGTATTCTTTTCTTTTCCTTTCCCCTCTTGCATCTGCTTTTCCCAGGCGTGGAGCATGCATGTTCTCATCAGCCCGCAGCTATGTTGCATGCGTTCTGCACATACACCCGTTTTTTTCATTTCAACAACTTTACCATTCCTGTCTTTCCTCAATTACGGCACGGGTGGGTTCTCTTCCTCTAATTCGCAGCCTATTGACTCTCCTATTTGGGGATACTAATGATGTTACCCGAACAAACAGAAGCATTGTACCGTATATCGTCTACTCCGAAGCGTCTTCCTACCACACGAGACGTGGATAGGAGATGAAGACAGCTAGGAGGAAAAGGGGGGACCAAGGGGAGAAAAAGAAAGAAAGAAGCCATATTTTAATCCACCTCAACATGTTTGCTTGTTAGACTTCCTATTCTGGCCCGCTGGACCCTAGTAAGCAGTTGATTTTGATTGAAAAGGAACGTGTATTCTCAATTGCAACTCACAGCGGCAAGGGAAATTGTCGTTTTTTCATTTCCTGCTTCGTCCTTCTCACCTAGCTACGCCTCCAGAGCTAGACCTATCGCCCGCCCACCACGTACACATACACGATGCATGATGCCGCCTCTGATGCCGAGTAATTTGTCTTCCTTCCACAGCCGTATTGTTCCGTTGCGCAAACAGCTAAGGAGCCGCTAACTAATCCTTTTCTGCCACATCACCCGTCGCCTCACCACAAGTCGCGTTTCTGATTTCACTTGCTATTCTCCTCGTGCCTATGCGTGTACGTAGATAACATCTCTCGTCCATGCTGCTGGCCGTGTGTCCCTCCCTTCCTAATCGAGTATAAGAGATGACAACGAGGCTGCTTCAAATATATAAGGTCCTACATAGCCGGCCTTCCTCCTACCTGAGCGTCAGAAGCTGGCTCTAGTCTCGCTTTATATGAAACAACTTCAACATTGGCCATCGAACTCCCTCTTCATAAACTCTAAACATATTCATTGGATCGAAGTGTCAGTTTCTTATATTGCAATCCGCCGGACTACACGATCACCATGCCATCTTCCTCTCAGCAGACTTCAAGCACACCATGGCAGGACCGGCTAGCAGGTGGGACAGCAAACATTCCTTGTAGCTAGCGAGAACATGACTAACCTGTCTGGCTAGAGGTGTGTCGTGAATACCAGTACCAGGCTCCTCACTTCCAAATCGTCTCTGACCGTCGAGGTGAGCTTCTTGGCCCCTTCGTTAGTCCCTAGTAGTTGGTAACTGACAAGCTTACTCTGCATACTTAGGCGGCCGCACGGCGTGGTCTAGCATAGTCACTGTATGCGGAAAGCGGATCGAGGCCCGCTACTGGTACGACGGAAGGAACATCACCAATGCCAGGGAGGATGCCGCGGAGGTGGCTCTCACATGGATTGCGAACCAGAACATGACCTCGAACTGGTGATTCACTTCCCGACGAAACAGCCAGCCAACCAGCCAACCAACAACCAGACTACCAACCAACCACGCGTCTCGCTCGGCTTTTAAACTAGCGTTTCTTCGATATGCGTGACCCCTTTTCCAATCTCCTTCCATAATCAGCGCAGTTGACTCACCACGACACCCCTATTTTCCCCGACGACGCTCTCTCGCGATTGTGTCTCTTCGCTTTACAGTTGAACTTCCTGTTCTGTACGATACCAACAAATCGGAGTTTGGGACAGGACCTGGCACGCGCCACGGCAATGGAGAAGGAAAATGAATAAAAAATTACAGAAGAATAACAGGACAGAATAATTACATCAGCATCCCACGGACACGGCGCACGTTCCCACTTCAGCGACAAGTACCAACAGATTGCAGCTTGGGGATCTAGTGCTACGCGCATTTTTAGGTAGCGAGGACTTTTCTTAGCACTACTTCGGATTACAACGGGGGATCATCACCGGGAAGGGAATTCAAAAAGCAGGGGTTCGTGGAGGACCAGGCGCAGGACTTTGTTGCTTCAAAACATTTTGGTCGTTTCTCAGAAACAAGTCGCGAGACGGATTTCGGCTCACTCGTACCATCTTCTCTTCGTGGTTTTCTTCGGATTTCCTTTCCACGGCAGCATTATTGAATTGATTACAGGACAAACGAAAGAAAAAAAGAAAAAACCCCTGGAAATAAACCCCGATGAGCACGTGGCTCGATCGATTCCCGCCAACCTTATTACCCCATATTTTCTGTCACCATGAGGAGGTTTTGTTGGGCTGACATGGGCAGGGGAGCATACAGTAAACAGGCCCCAAAGGAAACGGCAAGTGGGAACATGATGGAAAAGTAATAGCTCGACTAAGGAGGTGGGAGATGGAAAGTGAAAAAGAAGGGAGGGAGGGATAATGAATGATGTCGATCTCTTAGCTCACCTAACCATCTCTCTGTCGCTTTTCCCTTTTCTTTTCCTTCTTTTTGATGTAACGGAGAAAGGCAGCTCGGGCAGATACAGTACGAACAGAACCAACCTTTTTCCAGACGACGTGATGCCACAAAATTGTGTCGAACGAAATATTCGATTAATAGAAATTTTTGTATGGTGTTGGTGTGTGTGCGTCCCTGCTTACTGTAGTATGCGTGATGCATGCACTCCTGAAATTCGTCTGAGCAATGCAACGCCAGCCAGGGACGAAGCGTAAGCTACAACCCTGACTGGATGCGCTAGCATATCTTCAACGCCATCGTGGCATGGTGCGTGCCGGTACTAGGAAGGATTCCTGCGTTGGTGCGCGAAGACTGCAGAGGAGAGTAGCAACTGCGCGCGCACACACACACACACACACACACACACACACACACACCATTCAAGGCTAATACTTATAACCAACGATGAAGAATACCACTACGACCCGCCGGTTTCAAAAGCTAGATCAGGTGTACATTGAGATTACGCCATCGCACAGATCTCCCAACCGGTGAGCTAAGCCCTAGATGTTAGCCTCATCGGAGCCGTACCTGACCTGCCTAGATGGGTTGACCGGCAGACCGGTGAGCTACCCGGCCTATAGGCAGACGGGGCGGCAGCTGTCATCTGTGACCCTATGGTCGCATCACTAGCTCTACCGGCGACCGCCCCTACATCTTCAAGGGCTGCGCTAGAGGACACAACGGGAAAAGGGACTGAACTTAGAGACGCGCCGAGGCGAATGTCTTATATATCCCAACTCAGGCGTCTTGGACTTTGTAGACACGACGTTGTCACGTGCGAGGAGACCTGCAGACTAGAGTAGTTAGACACAACCAACAGGAAAGATAGATCTGAGACATAAAGTGCATTATCCCAGCCGATATCGAATCATAGAGGTCCGAACTCCCTCGGAGCTCGTATACTGGGCTATGGTATCCTGCCTACGCGGATGGACTATTAATATATGGGTAGACGCAGTCCTGTTACAATCCGCGGGCCCATCACTTGCGTGGGGGGAGAAGATCGACAAAGAATAGGGGGACTCTAGGAGTTTTTATTCACCACCACCTACAGAATGGTTCTAAATTATTGATGTGTAGAAGAATGGAACAAAATACAGCGCTGTTGAGATGATAAGCAGCAACAATGGCAGCAACAAAAAAGAGGTGAGTAGGTGAGGTGAGATATGGTGGAACACAAGAGATTGTCGAGGACGATCTTACAGTTGTACAACAGACATGCAGACATGCAAG
>JAOXNK010000002.1:1545316-1560596 GCA_028566675.1 Hypoxylon intermedium
GTTGCTGCGCATTATATCGAGATAGGGCGCTCTCCTTTGGACACACATACAGTACCATCACCCCTTTCTCTGTACACCCTCTAAGTCCAAAAAGGGGAAAGCTACTATTCCAAATACTTACTTTTTATCTGCAAAAAGAGCAGCCATTTCTTTCCTCAAGGTGGTAGACTCTCCAGGAAACCGTCCCCAACCCCCCGATAACTTTACCACGCATGCCGTTCTCCTCAGGGCCCATCTACGGCCGGCGCCGAGCATTCCACCGCTGACAGGTTGACGAGACCCCCGATTCGCGCTAGTTACGTGAAATACCCTGTTACAATTTTACCTTATAACAGGCCTCTTGGTTGGTGGGTGAAGATAAGCTATAGCGATCTGGTATGATGAGCTGCGTATCTTGTAAACGAAGTGAATTTTTTTTTCATCTAGTTATTGTTTGGTGCCGAGGTAAGAATACAAAACCTCGACCATAAGACCGTTCATCGTCATAAAACCAAAAACGAAAAAAAAAAAAATCTGTATCTTCCACCTCTCATTTGTCAACTCACCGACCTCACAAAACACGGCGACTGACACACCAAACAGCTTGAAATGAAGCTTTCACGTCATGGAGTGTAACACTGCAAGTTCTCTCGATGCAAAACTGTAATGGGGTTTTCCGTTTCTTTGACTGGCTAGGTGTTATATACTAGTCATGAGGGTGGGAGCAAGTATGCTAGCTATGGTATATGCCGAATTCGATAGCTCTCCTATCTTCTACTTCCTGTTGTCTTGTCTCTTCCATTCGTAACCTGCGTTAAGGAATATCGTCATCCGTGAAAGGGTCTTCAACAACTGAATGTTAGGGATATGTGTCAGGCTTGCAGAGGCGATAGCAAACGAGCCAAGAGAGGCGTAGATATCGATGCAATTGCGTCTTTTTGGGGTTTATAGTCTGGATAGCTCCGTGCCATTTTTGCAAATCATACGTTCAACCGACTCCGGCAACGGTGACCACAAGGATGACCGTAGTGACGACCACATTGGAGACCTACCTATCTTGAGCCTAGCCCTCTACCAGGAGTGGATAATGGTGTTATCGATCCGAGAGTACCGGGTGTTATTGACCCGAGGGCACCGGCTGGTCTCCTAATCGGCGTCGTGGGCCCTGCGCTTGCGTCTACCGGTGGGGTGTCCGTCCTAGAAACAGTGCTGCCCGTACCAACCTTAGTTGGGGGCTTGAAGTTGGACGCGACGCCCTTGGCGTATATCTCCTGAAGCATGGGATCGAGTATACCCGCCTCATCGAACTCCTGGTACTTGCGGTACAGCTTTAGCGCTGTCCTGGCGTCCTCGATAGAATCGTGTGTGCTCTGTTGGATGTCTTCTTTCAGAAGTGTGTGCGCGAGGAATTGCAAACTAAGCTTCCGCAGCCGCTCCTTGATGAAGAACAGGTCGCTCGTATCGATGACCTGCGATTTAGGGACGTGAATATTGATTACGCGGAAGTCCTGCTTTAGGCCGTGGCCTAGAAACTTGCAACCCAAGTTCAGAAGGATCCAGATCTTTTTGTAGGCGATCTTCAGCGGGACAAGGTTGTGGCCCCTTTGCTGTGCCGTGTCGATATTCAAATCTTCAGGGGTAATCCCAGAGTAGGACGTCAAGTAATCGACAACCTTTTCCTTGATAGTGATATAGTCATCGATGAATGGAAGTCCTTCGTCCATGCCACTGCCCCGGACAATGGAATTTCTAGCTAAAGCGTGAACCGTTGGTCGGATGATCTTGGAGTCTCCATCTGAATGCATCTCTACCTCCGGTTGCGAGATCTTCACGAATTCCGTGTCTATTGCCACGACTGTGTTAGGCCCTACAGGCTCAGTCAGCCGATCTAGTGTACGGTACGTTTTGTCCGCTCGATCGGGTCTATAGAGTCATTAGCAAACCAACAAACAAGCACCCATATAGACCTGTAACTCACTGGAGGTCCAGATAGAGTAATCTGGAGTCCAGGTTCTGTTTCCAACTAGAATCCAACTGATTGTTGGCGGATTTTATCTGGTACGTGATAACAGATGGGGTCTTCCAGGATGTGTTGAACGTCAATGCTTCCTGAGGTGGAACCGGCTTGACATGGAAATCATTGAAAAGATACCACTGACTCTGGCCAGGAGCTGTCGGCGCAGAATGTGCAACTGGTTTCTGCGTCAGCTTCTTTTTGGTCTGGCTCAAATTCAACCTAGAATCCATCAAGACTTACTATTGCCCATGGCCACGAGATGGGATCGCTGCTGCTGGCCACCTTCAATGTTCACAGCTAGGCCCGTTAAAGAGTACACAGTAATGGAGTGCATTCCTCTTTGCAGATGCAACTTCAAATCCTCACCTTCGAAGCAGAAGAACTGGCCGTTGTCCACTATGACGCCAATTTCTTCGGGGAGCCACCCGGGGGTAGCCCACAGCCGGCGGTGTTCATTATTAGTGATCGCAGTCGTAAGCATCATCACACTGGGTACTCTGTGTATGGTCTTTCGGGTGGCCAACGTCTGGTATCTGTGACAGTTGTTGCACCAACCCTTATTAGTGGTTTCTCTCTCCACGCTCATTTTCAGCACCTGAGAAAATGTTGTCCCTCGCACCCTCGGGTTTCTGTGACCGGGTTTCTAACACAGTGAGCTTTTACGTTGAACCTACCAAAAGCAGGATGTACTTACATTCTGCGGGTATATCAATTCATTCACCATCGTGTGGTCGGGCTTCGTAGTTTCACTTCTGCAATTCATACATCGGATGGAGTTCGTTGCGGTTGTTTGAAAGAGCTTCGGAGGGATTAGCAAGTGATGGCTTCGCGTTCAATTTCATGGATGAGATTACCTCTTCAAATGCACCAGGTTGAGGCTCCTCGATAGAATATGTATGAGAATTTTGCGCCATGAAGCTATAATTATTGGCCATCTGCCGTAGTAGAAATCTCGTCAGCTGTTGTAACATGACTGTTCGAGACGAATGAGGCTCTTCCTCGAGTAAACCAAGCTTGCCCGCTAGTAAAGTATGGTTAACACATTTATCGACAAAACTAGGTAAGTACTAACCTTCGGGATGATAACTTAGAGTCTTCGTGAAGTTCGATGCCTGGCAAGCCTCTCCTTCTGCTTTATAGAGCATGTCGAAGAGAAAGCCAAGTTCGCAGAGCAGACATAACTCGTCAACACAGGGAGTGGCGGCATGCTGGAGAGCAATGTTCCGAACCAGGGGAGTAAAGTGCATGACCTGTAGGAGCGGATTTGCGTATGCGTTGACGATATGATTCTGCAGCCCTGAGTATTGGGTTTTATTGAAGTAACTGAATTCCATTAGCGAGGTATTAGCTGCATACGAAGAAACCAAGTCAACTTACCCGAAGTCGAAGTCGTCAATTCCGAATTTGCTGTATTTGATCTCAATGTTCTGATACAATTCGGGAACCTCAATCTTGTGACTCTCAAGCTTGGCGTCATGTAGAATCTGGGGGATTTCAGGGATGACTTCCTCGGGTGCTGGTGTCCCTGCAGGAGACTTGGCCAATTCTCTCGCCTTCTCACTCAGGAATTTGGGCGGCTTGAGAGAACTCTGAGGATTTTCGGTGCTACGCGTATCCTCGACCTGATTCCTCCGCAGCGGGCGTGTGTTCTTACCAAAGTAACCCCAGTCCCTCTCTTGAAGGGTTGCCAAGAACTGCGAATCGATCTTGACAGGGGGAGCCCCGACTTCTGTCGCCATATTGTTTGGCCATGCCGATAGCAATACTTCTCTATAGTACGGCATACCGACAGTGCTCAACGGCCTAAACCTCCATCAGCAAACAACGCCACACTCACGTTAGATGATACCTTACGTTTCAGGGGAATCCAAATCGATTCGAGGATCGCTTGCGGAATCAGCTGTTTCTACGGGCGTAGGGAATTCGGCGAAATGGATCTTATTGGGCGAGCCCCAAAGGTGGATGTAGCAATCACCGTCGGCTAGCACAACGGCCTCGCCCGACGATGCTATTTCTATCATTGAAAAGTATGAGAGACTGTTTGCTTGACGCACATTACTAGTATTAGGGTTCATGAGGTCAACCACATGCATCTGTCCAATCTGTGACATGACAATACTGGTAGTAGACATGCGAGGATGCATCCGAACATAGGCCGCACCAGCGGGGAACGGAATAGGGGACATGGAGACCATATTCTTTAGATCAAATACGTTAACGAATGGGTCGGGCATGTAATTGCCCCCGTGCCGCATGGAGTAACCGCACGTAACGATGAAATCGTGTTGCGCATCCATATCATTAATCGCAGCCGTGTGCGCATTCCAAATCTTGGCAACTTGGAAGCTGAGGGAGTCGATCATGTGGACAGCACCGGTAGGGGTCGCAGCGCATATATGGCGACTCCTTCTCATGATCTTATACTTGTGTTCCGTCGGTAGCTGATACACGGTTAGTTAGTTATCCATGGATAAAAACTCGATATTTGCGGCGTTCGATAGACCGTACTTGTTTCGTAATCTCGCCTTTATTTGTATCAATGACGAACATCTTGTCCTGCTCGCCGGCAACCAAGATTTCAGCAGTGCCCTTAGACGTGAAACTCATACACCGTAACTCTTGCATTTCCTCGTGCCTAATCGACCATAGAGGCGGACCTCTCCTCGTTGCCATGTGCACACTCCGGGAGCCGAGAACGATGACGCCCTTGTCGTTGAAGAGTATCTGGCGGATTGGTCCATCTTGCGAGGTGTGTGCCTTGAACGACGTATACGGGTGTAGTTTGGTGCCGTAGAACGACGACACTCGGCCCTAGCTTAGATATTAGTCTACTGTTGGGGAGCTACGTGATCGCATGGCCAGCGGTTGTACATATTCATTGCCAGTCCATAATAGCTCTTGGCTTGTATCAAAGGCCAAAACCGTGACGGGCGTTGGCATTGCCCGAAGGCCGGGGGGCGGGAAAGCTATGCGCGCAACCTGTTGGCAAGTAGCATAGTCAGCATCGTGCCCAACTCAGAAGCCATCACGACATCTACGTCAGGGCTCGACATAGATGCATGGATATACTGCGAATGGTGGTGAACGCTTGCCTCGTCCCAGTCTCCGTCCATCTTGACGGCTTGTCATCGTTGGCCTAATAGCATTAGAGTGGTGATGCTCAGTCCTACGGCGGGGGAGTTCTGGTCGCGTCGCGTCTCTCTAAAATGGATATGGTTTGGTAGAGGGACGGACGTTGGGCGGTTCATCCCACTTTGATTGTCAGATTTGAGAATCTACCTCTTAACGTACCTATTCTGTAGTGGTCGATAACCCCTGTTTTTATCCACATCAGCGTCTAAGATAGCGCTAATTATCCTACCCCCCGATAGCCTAACCTCAAGTGCTACGCTAAGAGGAGCAGCGCTCTTGAATACCTGCACACAATAGCCCGACGTTTTCCCGATTATCTGTAAGCTGTAGCAATGTTCCTCCTCATTTCGCAGCCAGTTACCGCATAACAATTGCTCAGGTCAGTTCAGAGGGTTCCAAGGTCTCATCACCAACGCAATCACCAAGTTTTTCTTGAGATGATATCTTTAACTCTTCTATTTATTTATTTTTGGAAATAAGACTATCTATGTCCGGTTGTATATACCAACGGACTGTACTCCACGATACGATCCATGTCGTGTCGTCGTGAGTATGCAAACAGAAAAGCGGTCGGTATCCCTGCGTTCAATTTGTACAGCTGGCTCCCTCATCCAAGAAGCTGCGTGCTATTCATCCCAGCCAAAGCGTGTCTCGTGGATTGATTGCGGTTCTAGTCATACCACAGATGCGTCGTTCCCTGAATAAAAATAATAAAAAACACGCCAGAATGCTGGACTCCTTACTACCTACTAAAACAAAAAAAAAGTGGCGGAATAGAGAAAAGGCAGGAAAGAAGAAACAAAAGTGCCGTGGAGCGCCATGCTTTTAGACAGTGGGGCCAGCTGCCTTGACTTCGTCGGTGGCTTCGGATTCGTACTTCTTGAAGTTCTCGATGAAGAGCCCGCCAAGCTTCTTTACTTCTTGGTCGAAGCTGTCTGTCCCGGCAGTCCAGGCAGTCTTGGGGTTAAGCAGCTCGGCAGGGACGCCAGGGCACGTCTTAGGGACTTGGAGGTTGAAGACATCGTATGTCTCGTACTCGACCTTGGCGAGTTCACCAGAGTGGATCGCGTCGAGGATAGCACGAGTGTACTTGAGCGGGCAGCGCTTGCCGCCGTGGATGTAGCCAGCACCAACCCAGCCAGTGTTCAAGAGCCAGGCGTTGGCCGAGTGCTTTTCTATCTTGTCCGCCAGCATCTTTGCGTATCTCATGGGGTGGAGAGCCAAGAAGGGCTGCGCGAAGCAGGACGAGAAGGTAGCTTGAGGTTCCGTTACGCCATCCTCAGTGCCGGCCATCTTGGAGGTGTACCCAGAGATGAAGTGGAACATGGTTTGAGCGCTGTCAAGCTTTGAGATCGGCGGCAATACACCACGAGCATCGCAAGTCAGCAGAACGATGTTGCTGGGGTGATTCTCAGACAGACAAGGGATCTTGGCGTTGCTAATGTACTCAATGGGATATGCGCTGCAAACTTCATCAGCATCGGTCTCATCAACATCCTGAAGCAAACTCACCATCGCGTATTCTCGGTGAGGGTGGCATCGTCATAATCAACCTCTCTAGTTTCTTGGTCAAATACGACATTCTCGAGAACAGAGCCGAAGCGGATAGCGTTAAAGATATCAGGCTCCTTCTCCGCCGAGAGTCCGATGCATTTGGCATAGCAACCACCCTCAATGTTGAAAACGCCCCGGTCACTCCAGCAGTGCTCGTCGTCCCCAATCAGAGCTCGGTTAGGGTCGGCAGACAAGGTAGTCTTGCCAGTACCAGAGAGGCCGAAGAAAAGCGTGACGTCGCCCTTCTTGCCCTCGTTGGCCGAGGAGTGAAGAGTCAGGACGTTGTGCTTGATGGGCATCTCGTAGAACAATACGGTGAAGACGCCCTTCTTCATCTCGCCTGCATACTCGGTACCGAGGATGACCATCTCCTTCTCGGCAAAGTTGATGGCAACCGAAGTTCCCGAGGTCATACCCTCGGTGTATCGGTTGGCCGGGAAGCTTCCTGCATTGTAGATGGTGTAGTCAGGGTGGAAGTGCTCGAGCTCTTCCCGCGATGGGCGCATAAGCATGTTGCGCATGAACAACGCATGGTAGGCACGGGCACAGATGACTCGAACGCGGATTCGGTACTTCTCGTCCCAGCCGGCGTACCCATCAATGACGTAAATTCTCGTTCGGGTATTTAAATAGTCAACTGCACGTTCGCGGTTGATTTTCCAAACCTAAGCATCATCATCACGTTAGCCGTTGCAACTTCATCCTAATTCGGAAAGGAGACAAATTTGGCACGTGAAGATTCGGCAGGGCTGAAATAGCAGACTCTGGGGAAGACGGGTGAGGCGGGGTGCAGGTTATTGCCGGATCTGGCCGAATTCTCCAGGATGTCACATTTTTGATGACGCCAACGACAGGGGTCAATTCTAGTAACAAAGTCTAGAATAGACACCCTATGACCTCCCAAAGGTACATGATTCAGGTCTAGTCTGGGTAATTGGGGTAGGAAACGAAGGTGTAGAGCTAGCGATTGGGAAGTTTGCTTCACTAAGAGCGGGAAAATAGGGGCTCGTTGACGGCACCTAAACGTAAAAAGACAAAGACAAAAAGACAACAACTGTCTTACCTCGGGAGCCATGGGCTTGTTCACGGGTCCCCACCTGTAAAGTGACAGTAAGTTAGCTATTAGCTCAGCTCACACAGCTGTATTGGACATGGATATCCTTACCAGACATCGTTTTCTGATGACGGCTCTTTGACGATTCTCTTATCCGAGGGAGATCGACCAGTTTTGGCACCCGAGTATGCCGTTAATGCGCCGCTGGATGCAATGGCCGAACCCATCTCGTATACCTTTCCAACGACTCATTAGCATAAGTCGCGTGGTAGTCGCGTGACCAGGTCCAAGGGCTATCTTACAAGAGCATCTTCGTACAAGGCAGCAACGGAAGGGTTCGGGATCTAGAGTCGTGTTAGCGGTGACATCAACGTGACGCCTAAAATCGTCGAGACTTACAATAGCAACCCTGTCATAATCTATGTGCGCCTTATCGTGCAGCTCCTCCTCTAAGTTTGCCCTTGTGTTAGCAAACCCGTAAATAGACAGCTTTATTCCAGAGCTGGCAGTTCTGAGTTTGACTGTCTTATGTCGTACCTAATTCTGTGTGCTCCCTTTCTTGGTGGGCCCTACATTCATCAGACATCAGCACTGGTCTCTGGATTTTGACTCCTTGAGAGGAAGGGAAATACTCACTCGACACCACTTGGGTGAAGGGCGGTCTTGTTGACTTTGTTGTTAGGAATCACTAGTGCAACGCTGTTAGTCTTTGACACTGCGCCTGAGACTCGCGTCTTTGTCTCTCGATTCGGGGGCTGGCTTACTCTTGCTGTGCTGGAGAAGAGAGTGGGAATGACCGGTAGAGAGCTGCTGGGACTTTGGGCCTTTAACTGAGGGATCAGTGTAAGGAGAAGCGGTTCTGAGAACAGGGTCGGCCATGGTTCTTAAGTTTGACAAAGCTCGGCAAGAGATACAATGATAGAAGCTAAAGGCACAGTTCCACCCGGAGACGAACGGGGAATATCGAATTTGTTTAAATGGGGCAGTCAACGAAACACCGGCAATGCAAGTGGGCTTTAAGTAACCTTTTTGTCTGCTAGTCATGGACCGAACCCGAGGATATATAGGAAAGATGGAATGTGTGGAGATGGCGAAGTTTGGTCGAGACATTCCACTGGCCAGTAGCCGTCCTTGTCATCGATTAGACACTGAGGCACGAATTCAAACCGGAGCAGGCCACCCTGCATCGTCGGGAAGAGAAGCTGAGCCGCGGGCTTCCTTTGTTCCCTGTCTCGGTATCTCAGCAAGGGATCGTGGCGTGGCGTAGCGTAGCGTAATTGTCAAAGATCTGGGACAAGGTAGGTAGGTAGGCTAGTAACCTAGGTAGTCTAAGTTGGCTGCCGAATCGCAAGATAGTCTAGTCAATGTGGATCAGTATCCAGAAGGTGAGAGTTGGTGGTGGTGGTAGTGGTGGTGTGTGGTGTCATATGCAATTGGGTTTCGTCCCATTCCGTGTTTTCCCTCAGCCTCTCCAACCCTTGCAACCCTCCGCGCCTATCAATATTCGACCAGGGTTATAGGCTGTCGGCCTAGATTTAACCATCGTTTTCGTCGCATGTGCATGAAGATCTACCTGTATGCTACCGCATTATACTTGCAGTTACCTGCTTGATTTGGACAACTGACGTTCTACGGATACTTCCAAAAAATTATCTTGTTTATATTGTCGTTACATGCTCTGAAGACACTATTACTATGCGCAAAGAGAAGAATCAGGGGAGATGGAAGTTGAAGCGGCGGCAACACGGCAACGACGCCCACGAGATGGCGGGGTACGGAAAGATTTGGTACATCCGTAGGCACGTATTTCCCCACCAGGGTAGTTTTACTAGGTACCTATGTACTTATCAGGAGACTCCATAGAGGATAGAGGGGTGTTTCCATAAATGGGTAGACCCGGTAGAGGGGCAAGGGGAAAGAGGCGAGGGGCCCGGGGCAACGATATCTTCAAGAACCTCGGGAATCAAATTAGGTACACCATACGAGCCGTGATTCGGGAAGACATTTACTAGGCTAGTCACCCTCGATAGGGTGGTTAAGACGGGGACTTTCTCAAGTAACAAATCACAAGCAAAACACGGGTATTTTTTGAGGGGCCCCGGATTTCACTTACCAAAGGTGACAACATCAACTTCGAACCGGCGATGGAGACGTGCACGTTCCTTGCGGCGATAACTTCCCATCTTAACTCGACGGCAAGCTACGGGTATCCGTAGCTTACCGAGAGACCGACATCTCGATTTGAGATGTTCAGATTTGCCGGGACTTTCCCTCTGAATATGACCTTCCCAAATGCTCTACAAACTGCAACAACACACATTGCAACTTATCGGGAGCCTAGCTCTCTAGTAACGGGTAGATATTGGGTTGTCGTTGCATGTGTAAGTATCCCATCCTGTACGATACACGGATAACAGCCCGAATATTTCCATCCGTGGGTAAGGTCACTTTGAGCCGCCAGGATTCCACGATGCAACCAAGCCAACGGGGGCGGCTTGAGGTGCACTGCGTAATCGCCCTTGCATCGCATATATGCACCCGACATGCGTTTGAGGAACCTTGGATCGTCTAGGCCACTAGGACTTTGATACATATCTGGAGTTGGCCCATTCGCCCCGTCGACCTACCGAAGTTCATCCCGCGATTGGGCTACAAACTATTCCGACATCTTCCGTGCTCCCTGGGGCATTCTGGGGCAAGTGGGCTCAGGCAACAAATCTCGGGATGGGGTTTACCAAACCGAGGGATTGGCTTCTTTACGTCAACAGCTGGGCGCCTCAGCCACAGCGGAGAAGAGCGATCACGATCACGATGCCCTCACTCTTCTGGCTGCCAGGCCGCCAGGTAGCTTGTGCGACGTAATGGATGATACCCTAGCTGCCTAGCTCATGTCACCGAGCAAAGCGGCAGAGCGGGAAGACCACATGAAGTCTACCGTCCGTCTACGCCTTGTTCCTTGAATGTGATCAAAGAGCAGATCACAACTGTTTAGCTGGTCCTCAATGCTCCAATCAGCACAACGACGTTATGAGCTGCCCTTCGTGAGGTCATCAAGGCGCTAACCAGCACTAATGTACATACACTATTATAGCGCCAAGAGCCCCAGATTATTCTGTTGCAATAGTAAAGCTTGATCGGGGAGAATCGGGTTCATGACAACATGATCCATGAAGGCCAGACCCCTAACCCAAAACAGAATCTAGATTCCCCGGGAACCGAATGGGACTCCGTTTGACCGGAGAGGAATCTAGCAGCCAACGGATCCGGTCCGACCCGCGTCTCCTACTATTTCACCAACGTCATCCCCTCCCGAGTTTGCGCCGATCGTTGATTTACCGCGTGATATCACCGTTCCGTTCCGTGTAGGAGGGTGGTCCGGGTCGGCAGGTAGATTCGACGTGAGACTACTAATTTTCGTAGCAACGGTCAAACAGTCCCGCTTGGAGGTATCATAACTGGCGAGCTCGATGATGTTCGTCAGCAGTATGTTGCTTTGGAAGTCCTTCCTGACATTTGCTATGTCTTGCGCGAACATGCGTTAGAGTAGGCACTAGTATGCAATAGGCACCAATATGCGACGTTGAGGTCCTAGTGCTCTAAATCCTACACAACGTCTTTGCCCTCGACACGCTGATTATAAAGTAGCAAGTGGCGCCGTGCACCTAGGTGGAGTCAATTGAGCTGGCAGAGTAGTCAACAAACAGAAAAAGAGCTCAAGCAGAGGATCCTCAAGAGCCGTCATTACACATGGCTGGATATTGAAGCTGTGAATAGTATGAGCCTTTGCGGAAATCAGCCTAGAGCTAGTCGGATCCTTCCGCTAAAACTTCAGCCGCTCCTACACGTCGGTATCGGGTTCGCTATTGAGGAATCCATTACACATCTGCTAACACCTGTATGGTCACGATCGTCAGTTGCCGGAAAGCGCAACAAAATGCGAGCCTGCACGAAAGCGAGAGCGAGAGCGAGAGCGGAGGTATCGTCGTAATGAGCATGCCCGAACACGATGCCGCTCTCCTGGCTTCGGTTTTAGAGTCTAGCGGTCAATGTCAGGCAGCAACCTGCAGGCCTTCCTGGAATAGGTCCTCACATATTGATCACATTTTCAGACCGACGTACCACTGAGATAATCAATATAAAATGCCTCTGGCATCCTATCTGTGCTTTATTTCGGTTTGCCCAGACTGAATGGCAGCTCAACCACATTACCTTGGCAACAGTTCCGTCAGTGCAGAGCGAAGATAATCTCAAATATGCAGCTTTCCAAGTTATTGCTCCTCCTAGCGACCCAGAGCGGAATAGCTTTGGGCCAAACTAATAGTACCAATAGCACGACTGCTCCCGCCTACTTCCCACTCAGCACCGATGAATACTTCTCGTTCGTACTGTCTGGGATGCTTTCCTTGGCGTCTACCGGCGGCTCGGCGACGGGCGAGGTGCTGCGTGCCGCCGCCACGATCGAAGGCGGAAATTACGAAAGCTTCTACAACGAGTTCAGGTTTCTAGCCGATTCGCTGCATGGCATCGCTGCATCGATTAACGCTACGAAGTTCCCCGTCTCGGCCCGAGAAGCGTACTTCCGGGCCGCTTCTTATTACAGGCAGTCCGTGTTCTTCTTGACCGGCAACCAATCGGACCCCAGGCTCTTCGATGTGTGGAACTTGGCGCTTGCCGACTTCGACACGGCGGCTGCATTAACAGACGTAAGGGGTGAGCGAGTGACGTTGAAGGGGCCTGGCTTCGATATTCCCGTCATATACTGGAAGTCGCCTAAAGCGTCCACATGCAAGGGTCCTGTCCCTACGATCCTACTCGGCAGTGGATATGACGGATCCCAGGAAGAGTCATATCACCAACTCGGACGCGAAGTACTGGACCGCGGCTGGAATTTTGTCACCTACGAGGGGCCGGGGCAGCCGACCGTCCGCCGCCAGCAAGGCCTTGGCTTCATCGGGAACTGGTGGGATGTCGTCACTCCAGTCCTCGACTACCTGGAGACGAGACCGGAAGTAGACATGAAGCGTGTCGCTCTTGTGGGCCTCTCATTTGGCGGGCTCCTAGCTCCTCTCGCCGCATCCCGGGAGCACCGGGTTGCCGCTGTCATGGCCATAGACGGTCTGTACAATCTCCAGAAGATAGCACTCGATCAACTACCCGCCATCGTAGCTCAGCTATATCACAGCGGCAACCAGACAGCGTTTGACGCCTATATGAACGCAGTCCGAGTGAGCCCAGAGGCGCCCACGGTCATAAAATGGTTCATTGGCCAGGGCCTATGGAGCTTCAACACCAAGAGCCCTTATGATTGGTTCAAGCAGCTAGACGGTCTTGAGCTCGACCAGGACATCCTGAGTAACGTCTCCTGTCCTGTTTTCGTCGGAAAGGGTCAGGATGACCAAGTTGCCAGAGGCCAAGAGCAGCAGGTGGTTGACTGGCTAGGCAATAAGGCACATTTCCAAGAGTTCTGGACCGCTCTCGGTGCTGGGAACCATTGCCAATTAGGCGCTGAGCCGCAGCTCGCGCAGGCCACTATGGACTGGGTTACTGAGGTGTTTGAGTCGATTGCTTGATGATTTTTGAGTACTTGAATCGCGGGTGGTAGAAACAAAAATAATGGAGCTCATATTCGGACATACATGCTTTATAGAGCCGAGTAGTAGCGATTGCCCTAGTGCAATCCAGTATTTACACGAAACTAGCTGGGTGGCAATGACTTTGATCACTCTTTCGTTCAGTTGTGTGCGGTTACGCCAATGAAATAGCATCTAGTCGCGTAGAGAGGCTCTCGAAGTTATGGTATAAATCAACCCTGAAGCTTCAATTCATATGGGTATCGGAGGCTATCTTCAGTAAGTGTGCTCATTTGCTGAGACGAGATTTCCCTTCAAATCAATCGGTTCCTAGCTCTTCTCAAGACTTAGGCATATGACAATCCTCGTGATGGAGCTATCGACTGTGGCGTTGACAGAGATAGTGATAGAGCTGGCGATGATCTTATCTGTTCCAAGGGCCACAATATGGCATCGTGCCATTCGAGTGCTAGAATGGGATGGAATGTGTTTAGTAATTCCGAAATCTCGACGGCCAGCTCCTCCCCAAGCGCCGTCAACCACCAAAAGCCACAGTCGGTTCGACAATCCGTTCTACTCATAAGTACGGCCCAGTGCATGGTTATGAGTAGAGCGAAAGGATCGGACTTGGTAACGAGCGACGTGAAATGTTGACTTGCCATCGATGGAAACGTTGTGCAAAATCCCCTTATTACGCCCCTTGCTTCCTCCGCAAAACACAACTCTAGACATCTGATGGCCAGATCGTACAGTTCGTGTTTGCGAATTATGGCAACTCCATTTTTATCCTTTTCACTCTCGCTCGCTGGCTCAGATATATCTCCGTAAAATAGGTCGTTGATAGAGCGTAACCTAGCTATGGCGGTCTTAGTATCCTCGTCTATTATGTCCCTCGACGCTCCCATGCGCGAGATATAAATTTTCAAAGGGAAAGGACTGTTGAGGATCCATGGCATGGCCATCATTGCAATGCCAGTGCTGCCGTTGAGCAAGTCGAAAGCCACCGCCGTGTGTCTGAGCACACTGGAAGAACGCTCAGGTATTGTCAGGTGGACGGATATTGCAAGAGCCGAGAACATGTATAAGACATGGCAGTTATCAGGGTTGATGGTTTCCAGATTTGTCCGAAAAGAACTGCTCCCTTTGTTGTATAATTCTAGCGCCGCGTTGACGTACTTGGCCGAGTTCTCTTCGCCGACGGACTTGGCTATATGCAGAGAAGATATAGCCAGGATGCAGTTAAGCATGAAGTCGTAGTTGAGGGAAGATCGCGGCAGGACAACCTGTAGGTATGCGACATCTTCGGGTATGCTGCAAAAGGACTTGTATGTGGCTGTTGACCATTGATGCATCAATTCGAGTTCTATTATCCGACTCGGTCCCCCGTAAGCAGCGCACAACGAGCCCACGTCACCCCGCGGCCGTTCAATCTCAACCGGGCTTGTCGCTGAGTTTCTCAATCTGGGTCTCATAGTGAGAGCACTACTGTTGCTCGCACTGTCAACATTGCGCCGATTGTATACACAACTGGCTTTTCGAAGGGTGCAATTATTGCAAGGCGGTCCCGACTCATCGCATTTGGCGTGCCATTTCTTGCAGTTCTGGCACCCGTTTCGTGATTTCTTGTGAGATCGTCGCTTCTGCATGGCCTTGAATCCTGATCTTCTGGATGGGAGTTCTCTGGAAACCACACATACCTAGGTAGGTGGTTATTTATGTTCACATTGAATTCCAAGGTTGTGTCCCTGTCCTGGGGCTGTCAAGATGAATGAAGATAGACGAAGTGGCTGACTGCGCTGCTGCTGCGGTCGTGGCGGTGTTCTTGGCGTGCCGCGTGCTGTGTGCCCAGGCAGCTGTAGCTGTGGCTTGTCAAGAAACGACCTGTCAATGCCAAGAGACATTCTTGATCGGATTACATAATGTACCCTGGTCCATATGAATCAAACCGCCAATGGCCAAAGGATGAGGCCCATG
>JAOXNK010000002.1:1570252-1580745 GCA_028566675.1 Hypoxylon intermedium
ACTGCACCCCCGGCCACCACGTCTGCACCGCCCCAGAGCGGCTCTTCCCGTGTTTCTTTCGGTTCGGCCGGCGCTCTGGTTCTCACCGCCATGGTCGCCTTCTTCTACTTGTAGATACCGACTCTTCTACGGCCGTTTGGTCCTTCAGGTCGGACCAGGCAAGCATGGATTGTGAAAAAAGACATCATGGGAAATGATAACGGATTTGCTATTGCTATTGCTATTGCTAGGGAACAAAGAAACTAATGTCGGTGGCCATCGTGGAAGATGGGGTAATGTCTGTAATGCGAGGAAAACGAGACGCTGGACTTTGATCATGGAATTGGTAGCATATCGAGGAGTTCGAAAGTAATCAAACCAACCTCCAGTGCATATACACGAACCTACCTGTGTTTTTGACCGACCTGAATTCTGTGTCTCGTCGCCGTTGAGTTGTTGACATGTGAGTAGCTGTCAGCTGCCAACAGTATCCCGAATTATACGAGGTAGGCGTCAAAAGTAGAAAAGGCGGCAAGAACAAATGCCTAGTATTAGTTGATTTACCAGACTCGTAGTTGGTGACAGTATTCGGTGGAAGTGTCTTGATCGTGAAGCATTTAAAGGCTCTCCGTGGTGGATGGTAGATACCAACACGGCCAAATAATGTAATAATGTAGTAGTAAGAGTCTAGGTAAGTTGGTATTGCATGAAGCCAGTGCTAGTGTATGGTAGGTAGCGTCCGTGACCAGTGACCACGGGCGGGATCGGTACTTGAAACCCCCGTGGCTCGAGTCCCACCCACCGAACGGCTACCTATCGATAAGGCTTCAAAGCCTTGGCTGCAAACAACTTTCCGACTTTCCGACCCAGGCCCATTCTCGCCATTCACCTACGTACTATTTATCCATCGCGATTCCTACAACTCCACCACTCCACCTCGACAATACATACGTACCGTCTACCTACTCTTTCTGCGGCCGATACATCCAGAGCACTGCTATTCGCCATGTCGGAATACTGGAAGTCGACGCCCAGGTATTGGTGCAAGCACTGCAGCACCTACGTGCGCGACACCAAGCTCGAGCGCACCAACCACGAAGCCACCGGCAAGCACCAGGGCAACCTGAAGCGCTTCCTACGAGATCTACACCGCAACCACGAGCAAGAGCTTAGAGAGAAGGACCGCGCCAAGCGCGAAATCGAGAGGCTCAACGGCGTCGTCGGCACATCTTCTTCGGACCATGCGGGCAGCAGCAGCACCAGCGCCAGCAAAGCGCCCTCTACGTCCCAGGCGCAAGTTACCGACGCGCAACGACAAAAGCAGTGGGAGCAGCTCGCCGCCATGGGCATCGATATGCCGACCGAGCTAAGGGGCGACATGGCCATGGTAGGCGACTGGACCGTCACCACTACGCGAGTCATCGACCACGCACCTACGACAGATGATCCAGACGCCAAGCCCGAGAACGTAGATGCGGTCGCTACAGGCGTACGAAAGCGCCCGAAGCGCGAGGCCGAAGACGACGAGGAAGAGAACGCGATTAAGGGGCTGTTCAAGAAGCCTAGGAAATGGGGCCGCGACACGAAGCAGGCCCCCGAGGACGACGAGGAGCTCGATGCGCTGCTCAGCGGAACACTTGCAAAACCAAAACTCGAAGAGAAGCCTAAAGATGGGGTAAAGAAGGAAGAAGATGCGCCGGCTGTCAAGAAGGAGGATACCCCGTCTGGTATAAAAAAGGAGGACGCCGATGATGGCACAACCCTCTCGGATGTCAAACCAGCGGTTGGGGACGTGGAAGGCCACCCCTTTAAGCAGGAAGACACCACGGAAGGCCTAGAAGGCCAGACACCTGCAGTAGTCTTCAAAAAGCGAAAGCCTAAGAATGTTCGACAAAGATGAAATGTGTTTGGCAATACGATCGATCCCTCCCAAGGCCCAGGACATGTCATTCTAGCAGGTCGCACCGCGTCGATATATATAGTCTAGGCATCACAGACTTGGTTGCCGAAGTCCTTTGCTCTGTCCACATCGCACCAGTATCACCACTTGTGTGTATCTTCGGGCGGGATGTCCCGTAATCGGATGGTTGGGGCAGCAGCTAGGAGATATAATCATGCCATGCCACGCGGCAGAGATAAACCGCAGGAAGTTGGAAAAGTGGCCGCGGCATGGTAAAAGGTCAATAACCTTACCCGGCCGTCTTCCATTGTCTCCGGGTCCTGCCGGTTGCCACTCACTCGATAGTCTACTCCTAAAGAGATGGTAACACACCAAAACATTCCACCGCTACTACTACGTCGAGGTAGGCATATGCTGGGTCCAAGGCGCAATCTCGAGAATGCGAGATTACGTGGTCTCTACGACGTGTTGGTGTATTCAAATCCTCACGCACATGTCAAGTCCGAAGCACCTCTCAGAGCAATAGCCCTGCTGGTGTCTAAACCATCACTTTTATTTGAGACTCTCGCATGGCCATCTATCCATATATGACCCAGAGGCAAACATAGTGCATCTTACCCCGAACTGTAGTTCCATCTCGGAGTCCTTGTATTCATAAACATATCACCTTTTCCTTTCAAGTTGTCGGTGTTATACCTGACTCGTACAGAGTCGTAGACATTGGTAGGGCTTGACATTGGAGTCCATCCTCTTCCAAGGGTACAATAACTCGAGTAATATGTAATCTAGTGTTATAATCTGCAATCATCATAGGCAATGAGATGCTGTCGGCTCTCAAAGTCAGCACGGCTGACCAGCCGGACCAGCTCCGTGATATATATGGCTTCAAGTACAAGTCTTTATTACAACCTCGATAAACCTAATCCCGACACATTGTGCTCTTTCTTCCACGTATACTGTAAAACAGGCCTGTGCAATATCCGCTCCTAAATATAACCATATGGGATACCGTCGAACCATGGGTGTATTATTTCACGACGGATTTATACGGAACCCCTAGTATTAGCTGAGGATGAACACGTGTCTACCCTGAACACACTATCTAGAGTAGTTTGGATCTTTGGTAGGTAACCCGACTAAAGTGAGTATGGGGCAAATAGCTATGATAGGAGACGTCGATGGGTCTGGCTAAGGGCGTTCCCAGATAGGTTATAAAGAATGCATAGGTAGGTAGATAGTCAGGGGAAAGTTACAATTCGTGTCTATTGATCGGGTTATTGAATGTCATATTCACTTCATCGTTCGTCGTCTTAGTAACCTATCACCTTGGCCCACGTGCTTCCACGTCGAATCATGGACTATTCTGGCAATGGGGTCTTTTAAATTCTAACCGTAAGCTGGCTGTGCTCAACCTACGCGTCACGTATTACTAACTCCCTAAAGCTGCCAAGGACGGCTGTTCATGTGCTTATCCATTTTAACTACGACCAAGTCAATTGGTGTCCCAAATGCTGAGAATAGGACACTGACAGATGGAAGGTACACAATCCGAAGGTGCAACCCACACTGTGAGGGGTATTTTAGATCTAGCCTGGCTGAAAGCCTTTTAGACCTCTACATCAACAAGCATCATTACCATCGCTATTAATACTATCTCTGACTTGTCTCGAAGATCACAAGCCTGTCAGTGCTCTGCGGTGTAAGAATTTAGAATATTCCTTCGCTTCTTGGCGCCTGGGTTGTTCGTTGGCAGGTTGGGCGCGAAACATATACTCAGGCTGGTCAACCATGTGTGAACCTTCATTTTGTCTGGACTCGCGGGTTCAACGAGAAACGGGTAAAAGAGGCCAACCTGCAATATTTCGTCACTCGGGACGAGCTGTTGTGTAAGGTCTTGGTACTATGTGACACACATGCGGTAGATCATCTGTCGCCGAATATAGACTGAGTTCTTTTCTTCCTCTTTTCTAGACCAGTTCTTAACCTTCCATGCAGCCTTGTCAGCCATGCATGTTCTTCACTCCTCCTTTCGTTACGCTTACCGATAATCTTAATACCCCAGTACAGGACTGGGCAACCCGTGGGGGGCATCTACATATGTTCAGATGAATTCCTTGGTCATATCTCGTAGCCTTCCCGCAGTCTGACTGTATGGTCAGCGTTGGTTAGCTCCATGCCCGATCAGTTTTCAACATTTGAAGAAGTTGTTCAATGGAAGGTCAATATATATCGTGGCCCTCAGCACAAAACGGATACACTGAGATGGCCGAGCCTACCTATTGGGCTAGTCGACCTTCTATCCAGCCTCGACGTAGCCATCACTCATTCGCGAGGAGACAAACCTCGTCGCCGACGTCGACCACGCACCGTCGAATTAACAGTGACAATGTCTCTCTAAACTCCCAACTTCTGGCCGACGATACCTCTGGTTTGACTGGCCCTTCCGTATCGCCTGAACCGCAGTCATGGCTTCATATAGGTGTAGATGGACCAACCAGTCCCTCGTTGACGACTCCGGGGACGAATTGGTCTGAAGACGGCGACCTAGGGGCCCGGTCTCTCAGGACATCACCGAACCTGACCTCAAGTTTCCCCCCATCGACTGAGAGAACAGGTAGATTCCAAAATTCGCCGGTGCCGTCGTCAGCCCCACGGCAGAAACCAGCTTCTCTTCAGTTTGAGAATGTTCCTGTAGACTACTATTCCCCGCCTGGATCCTCCCAACCTATGTTTTCTCCTCGCGATCGATTTCTGCATAGCCGCACAAATTCCCGCGCAAACCTCCTCAACACGCCGAGTTCAACAGCCTGGAGAAGTCCACGAACGCCACCGCCTTACTCGACTGTGGTACCCCCAGGCAGGAAATGGTACCACTGGCAACCAGCCTGGTTCATGTACCTGGCTTTCCTCTTCGGTATATGTTGTGCCATTGGCCATCACATATTTTACAAGACCCTCAATGGAAAGCCTGCGGAAGACCAAATTGCCATGCTCCGATATGGCACTGTCCTGGCGTTCGCGGCCAAAGCCGGGCTTGTGGCAGCCATTGTCACAGCTTTCAAGCAACGGATATGGACAACTGTGCAGAGCAAGTTTCTCAGCGTGGCCGCTTTGGATTCCCTCTTCGCGGCAACAGAGGATATATCGGCCTTGGCCAACATTGAGATCTACAAGAGAGCCAAGGTCGCGATGCTGTTGGCGGCGTTCGTGTGGTTAACACCCATACTAATCATCTTGACGAGCAATACCTTGGTCGTTGAGCCGGCATTACGAGTAGATAACACGACGTGCCAGGGCATTCGGACTCTGAACTTTGCCAAGGAAGGGCTTGAGGTAAATTCTCACCTCACATGGGGGTAAATTAGGTAGTCGATAGCATCAGCTAACGAATTGGCAGGAATGGAGGTCTCCCACCAAGGTTGATGGCATTACTGGCCTCTCTGTATCTATTTGGAACACGACGTCCACGGACACTTCTTCTCCTGACTGGTTAGATTACTATACTGCACCTAGCGACCAATTCGTCCAGGTCGCATCTTCTGCTGCTTATATGGAACATGCTGTAACGAGGACTGGTGCCAACATCGAAATATGCGGCCCTGGACATAACTGCACCTACACGATCAAATTTTCGGCCCCTGCATACAAATGCTCTGAACAGGCAAATGGCGTTGGGTCCGATGTGAAGCCACTCGGCGACCAGGAGCCTCCAGACGGGTTCAGTACCAAAATACTCGTCCCGGAGGGCAACTATAGCTACTACGCATATACGAGCGGTGGCGACTATTCTTCTACGCAGATGAACGATACGTGGCCCGGAGGCATCCCAAAGAGTAATCCTCCATTTCCCGACACCTTGGGGGCGTTCCGCACGGAACCTGTCCTTTGGATTGGCTATTCCGTAAGGGCCAATCCGGACGAGAAGGAACCGCCACTCAATAGTTCAATGTCTGGCTGGAAGGATGCTTATATTCCTAAAGTGATCGCTTGCGAGAACTGGGAAACTGAATACACCGTCGATTTTCACTTGACAGGCGGGCTGCAGGTAACGAATGTGACGGAACGCAAATTCCTACATCGCATTATAGAGTAAGTAAATGCCCCCCTCGATGTAGAGCGACCGAATGGTGTTCTATGAGATTGGAATATCAGTCTTGATTCGAATCTACAACTATCTATCTAGAGTAGCAACGCTGACACCGACGCAGCACCAATTGGATCCAAGGTGAAGATGCGAATGACGGCACGAGCGACAAAACCACGGCAATTCCCAAGAGCAACTATGTTTATCCGCGAGATGCACACCGATATCGCCGCGTTGCGGCATATCACTCGATAGGGTTGCAGTTGCGAAACTTCGTGAACGGCACGATCGACTCGCATCAAGTAGACAACCCAATCCAGATCACGAAGGCGGTTCAAACCAAGCTGTTGGACCCGAGACGTGACTACTTTACCAATCCGGACTTGGATGATTTAATACAGGAGCTCTACGAGGACATGATATTCTCGCTGTTCTCGAACCAACAGTTTCTAAGCGTCGTGTGGGCGGCCAACCCGGATGAGATTGCCGGGACAGTGGCCGGAGACAAGTCAACCGCATATCCATGCGTCCGATCCCGGTTGGAGAACGTCTTCAGTTACCACGAACGTGATCTGTGGATCGTGTATAGCCTGGCCATTTTACTGGCTTTGGCTGGGATTGTTTCAGGCACCCTAGCGATACTGGAGAACGAGGGAGTCCTGCGCAGCACGCGCTTCTCAAGCATCGTGGCGGCGACCCGGGGGCCGGCTTTGGAGAAGCTAGGATGGGTGGGACCGGAGGACCGAGGCGACCTGCCACGAGACGTAAAGAATCTGAAGGTTGGGTATGGAATTGTGCATAGAGTGGGCGACCTAGAAGTTTTGCAGGAGGACACGAGTTACCCCGAAAGAATAGTCTACGACAATGGGGAAATTCGTTATGGGTTTGGGCTGGAGGGCGATGTCCGGCAAACGAAAAGTGAGGCCAGCTTATTTCGCAGGCCAACGGTTATGGGTTAATGAAAATGGGACAGGAAAAATGGGACAGGAAAAATGTGCCCGGCAGAGGATTGAGCCTATGGGATTATTTTCGCATAGCGGGCGCTTTATATGATCCCGCTTAGTTAATTGGTAATGATACATAACTATGATTCTAACTACTCGAAGTGCCTCCCTAATCACTCGTGATTATTGAGGTCCTTGACGGGGGTTCGGCGAGATGCTTGACGGAGCGAATCAGGAAGTCGACCGCTAGGATTTATGTTTCATGGTGGTATGATGGGGTTCAACTCTCCTCAAAAGGAAGTACCGTAATGACGAGTACATATACGAAAATATATGCAGGTGTTCAAGCACGAGATATTAAGTGGGCGTGGCGTCTGATATCTGTCATAGTAGTAGTAGTATGTAGTGGGGAAGAGAGAGAAAGAGAGGGGTAGGAGGATGAAATAGATGGTATCTATGACAAGACAATAGGGGTCCGAAATGGTCGCACGAATTCCCCAGACTCGACTCCATGCGTATTGTAAGGTTGTGAGTGTACGGATCCGTAGACAGATGCAAATATTACAGCATTTTGCAGTTCTTGAAACATGTGAAAACCCTTCATACATATAAACCCACCTTGACAACGCGCAGAGAACCAGCATTTAGATCTGCTAGGTTCACATGGCTCGATACTACGCCTACAACGGGTGTAGAACGTGTGGATTTATACTGACGTATCCGAGATAGAGACTATCTAGTTTTCAAACTCGGGGATCATCGTGGCGGTGGACACAACACGCCCTCGAAAACACCTCACTACAGGCGGTTAGGAAGAAGATGGGAAGAGCCGTTGAATCCAGAGTCCAGACAGCGAGTAATTCGTATCGTATCTAGCAGACCCAGCCCTTTTCCCGCGGGCGCTACCCGTCAGAGCCGCTGTCACGATTCTGCCTCCCTACCAGGGGCAGGAGAGGACACTATTCCTCTCCGGGGATCGTTGGCTTGATTGAACGGTTAGCGGTCACGATAACCGCCACTTGTCTCCATTCAGGGCCTGCATTTCTTCGCCAGATCGTTATTAGCAGAGGCCAAGCAAATGAGCGGTGCCCGATTGCCCTGATTGACGATGCCATTCGGCTTGTTCCCTCCCGTGATCAGCAGCGGTCCACCCGCATTCCTTCTATGTAGCAATGAGGCGGGCGCTGAGCACGCTGGCGCGCAACCGGAAGAGAAAGACCTTGAGAGCTCGATCAATTGGAATCTGGCGCATGCACGTACATACAACCCGTCTCTGAATTATCTCAACCCTTTCTCGTCTCTAGGCGGCCTCCAAACCTCGATGCTAGGATCCAAGCCATTGGGATTGCAAAGGCGGCCGCATATGTTACGGAGTCACGTTTACACATATGCGTTACAATGGAAACTAAACTGGGCCTGCGAAAGATACCATAGCATCATATTGCATACCGATCTTGCTTGTGCCTCGCGCAGCTCGGGGTCACCAGGAGGTCGTCAACAACGTGGTGCAGTCGAAGCGCTGCACGCACGCCTGATCTACCCCCCTATCCGGCCAATCATCAACACCCTGACTCCGAAAACCAATGGCTCGGGATGCGCTGTTGGCCTTTGAGTGGATTCCCGTGTTTCTAGACGGGTTTCCCTTTTCCTTCGCAATATCTCTCTTCATTACTCGCTTCGTCGACTCTCATACAGTAGATAAAGTCCCGTTCCGCATGGAAAGTCTCCTCGACTGCGTTTGGAGACCTTGTTCCTCCTATTTCCACTTTATTGCCCCGTCAATGCTTTAGCGATCCCTTCACCGCTGCGTGCTGTCCGGACAGACGAATGACACCCGTGCTGGCTACCTAGCTAGCCGGTTGCGTTCCCGCCCTGTCTTTTCTCCGCTACTTCATAAGAATCCAGATCAGAACACACCTCTTTTTCTTCTTTTCCTCACTCCCAAGCTCTTGGGAGGACAATTACTGTGATAATGCCTGTGGAAATCGTCACTGTGGTGAACTCGTCGGGGAAGATTATCAGCAATGTAAGTGTGGTTATTTATTTTTATTATTTTCACGTCACCTATCACATTTGTATTACCAAGATCATCTGCACTGCATCTACGACAACTGCATCTACTACATCTACTCCAGCTCGCCATGTGTAGATCTCCACACGATGCCCCGCAGAAAATGTCTCTTTTCATCTTCACGCAGCCATCCTTTAAACAGAGAATGTTTTCACATGCGCGCAATTCTAATACGATTTGTTTCAACAGGGAAGGCATTTGATGAGCATATTGAAAGAGGCCAAGGCTTCATATGATGAGAAGAAGGCAGCTATCAAAGCTGAACGCGCTATTAGGCGGAGTGAGACCTACTCTGGGCCGACCGTGCCGCGGTACGATGATGAGATCGAGCACGGCGGACTCCATCGACGAGTATCCTACGATGATGCCGCTTCTCAAGCCACTTCGCGTAGGAGCTACCGCTCCAAACGCAGTGAAGGTTCCAGGCATAGGTCTGTCTCGCAGGCGAGATCAGCCTTGACTGAGCGCAACCTCCATACTCTAACTGAGGTCTCTTCCGAGGCTCCTTCGCGCCCTCCCGTCGCATACCGCTCTCCATACGCAGAAACTGCTCCTAGAGATATGGTGTTAAGCCGCCCAGCCCTAGCGCATGCTCCGACAGCACCTACATATGGCGGATCCCATGACGTGCACGTGCCTCGCTCGGTCTCGGATCCGGCCTTGAGGGAGAAGAAGAAGAAGGACATCGACATGAATTTGGCGTATGGAGATGTTCCCCCGGACCTAGAGGAGAGGGTCGATTTGGATCCTGCTTATAAGGCCGCCGAGAAGGAGCATAAAGCTCAAACATTGGTGGAGAAGATCGAGAAACTGTTAACGGAAGCCCAATGCCTGCACCACACCGCAACTCATATCATCCAGCATTTGCAGTGCAACCCAGATGCGGCTGCTGCTGTCGCTCTCACACTCGCTGAGCTCTCTGCGATCCTGGGAAAGATGTCGCCGTCTTTCCTTGCGATTCTCAAGGGCGGCAGTCCCGCAATTTTCGCCCTGCTAGCGAGCCCTCAGTTCCTCATCGCGGCTGGAGTAACAGTTGGGGTGACAGTGGTTATGTTTGGAGGCTGGAAGATCGTCAAGCGTATTCAAGAAGCCAAAGAGGCCGAGGCCAACGCCGTTGCCGCCATGGCTTTCCCAGCACACCAACCATATCAGGCCGAGGCTCAGCCATATCCCGAGTCAGAAATCAGCGCAGGTTTCGACGAGGCTCTAGTTCTAGAGGAGGAGCTAAGCAGCATTGAAAGCTGGCGCCGGGGTATCGTGCCATTTGGAGAGGATGACCGGGCCGACCAAGAGCTCATCAGCCCCGAAGCCGACCGCGCGATCAGGAACCAGTATGGCGGTGACGATGCGAAGACCGAGCGTAGCGTTCGGACAACTCGCACCTCGAAAACAGCCAAGACTAGTAAGACGAGCAAGAGCAAGAAGCATGACGACGCATCTGGGAAGAAGGAAGCCGATGGCGCAAGCGAGGCAGGCAGCCACCGTAGTCACCGAAGTACTCAGAGCCACCGAAGC
>JAOXNK010000002.1:1582319-1592815 GCA_028566675.1 Hypoxylon intermedium
CTGACTAGTGTAGGTCAATATGCGTGCATGCCCAACAGTTTTAGAGCTAGAGTATTATTTCAGGAATAGCAACATGTCTAGGCAGTGTTCTAGTCAGTTCTATTCTAGTCAGCCCTACCAAAGCACCGAGGAAAAAAAAAGTTCACTGCCTAGAGCTAGGTCCTAATCGGCGCATTTCTTGGCGATAGGGGCTCCCCTGATTTCTGCAGATTAATACACAAAAGACACAGGTTTTACTTCAGCCGCTGCCATACGCAATGCATAACTAGTAACATGATAATACGTAATGAACCGAATGCCTTACTATTTTGCCATAGCTGACATCCGAGATGTCAAGGGTTCGCGCTCCCTTGGAGCTTCTGGACCGACCGTTTCAGAGAATCGATCCCGTCGAGTGGCTACTCGGCTACTGACCGGGATCTTCTCTTTCAGCTAAGGTGGAGCAAGATGTCCGCGGGATTCGTATTCCTAGAATTGGATTTACATTCATCGACTTCCGCTATTTTACCCTGCGCTCATGTTGAGTCGAAATGGTCATAGATGATGGCCTCTTTAGACTTTATACATACGGGTTGATGGCCGTCTATCTTTCTGGCCCTTTTTGAGCTTCTCAAGACGGAAGTATGGAGTGGAAGCCCCAAATGCCACCTCATGATACAGGAACCAACAGGCTAGATCCCCCTGCGCTGCCAAGCAAGTTCCTAGAATAGGAACTCTTAAAGTGCACGTTGGCTGCCCGTGTCTGATTCGCCCATTAATCCACGAGATTCCTTCTAATTGGCCCCCTTGAAAACATCTCCCCGTTTCAATTGCCTCCACCGCTGTAGTAGGCTAGACCTAGAAGAGCTGTGGAAGATCCCGGCAAGCAGGATGGATACAGGGGCATGTGGAGGATACTACAATGTTTGCTTGGACAAAAGCTGACGGGTCTGAAATTCTGAAGCACGTACTTAAGAGCACGATGTCTCGCCATCTCGTTGATGTACGGGAACAAGTGGATTTCGACAGGGACGCTTGCTAGGTGTCTGTAATGATATTGCTCTCCTCCTCGATCCTCGATTCTTCATCTGAACTTACTTCCTTCGCTTCCTTTGACGCTTTGGCAGGTTCCAATTCGCAATTGTGATAAAGAACGAACTTCGATATTGTGGTCCCGTCGATCTTGGTAGATTCTCTCAAGAGTTACGCAATTACAACCATTGCAGATCAGCTCCTCTGTTCGCCATCGATCTCTCCACCCGTTCCCACCTCTGGAAGCTATCGCACAATGTCGGAAGACTCGGGCACCACCGTGGGCCAGGGCACTCAGTCACATCATGACGGCGAGCATGTGCCTTATATCAACACGCACCAGAAGAGCCCAAGCACCGTCCAAGAAGAGGCGTATCCCATGTCCCCACAGCGTCTTACAGCTACACCGAACCCGTTCAGTAGCCGAAAGAACACAGGCCTTGACATTGATGATTACTTTGTACGCCGCGAGTCTTGCCCATGGCTAAATAGTTGCGATTGCTAACTTCTACATCCTTAGACGGGGCCCCGAGATATATCGAAACATTCAAAATGGCCGCTCTTTATGCAAATGCATGGCAGCATCATGCCCAAAATGATCGTACCGCTCTTCGTCGTCGCTTGCTGGGCGACCCTCATTACCGCCATCTCGCAAAAGGTTTCGGGTGTGAACTTGGGCGTCAGTTCCATCCTGCTGACCATCACCGGTTTCGTCGTCGGTTTGGGCTTGTCTTTCCGCAGTTCGACGGCCTATGAGCGATATGCCGAGGGTAGGAAGTACTGGAGTCAATTGATATTTACCAGTCAGGCATTGGGCCGAGTCTTCTGGTTGCATGCTGTTGAGCGTGAGGGCTCCCGAAAGCAGGACCTCCTGTCGAAACTGTGAGTTATCTTCCCTGACATCCTAAACATGCGACGATTCTCTAACCGTGTGTTTAGGACGGCCATGAACCTGACTATGGCGTTCGCCGTGTCCTTGAAGCACAAGCTTCGATTCGAGCCTTACACGTACTACGACGACATCGTGGAACTGGTCGATCACATCGACACTTTTGCCAAAGCCGCCACGAACGAGAGCTCGATCAGGCCTAAGGCGGGAATGTTTAAGGCCCTTGGAGAAAACCTGGGATTGTCTTTTGCGGCATCGAACCCCCGAAAACTGATGAAGAAAACCGAGGCCCCTCTTGGCAATCTTCCCCTGGAGATCCTTTGCCATCTGACTGCATACGTGGATGAGCTTGCTCTGGGTGGACAGCTGCCCGTCGGAATGCAACAGACCGCTGCCTGTAAGTCGACTTTGGTCGGGCGAATAAGCGATCGGTTCCGCTAACATTATTGCTAGACAACTGCCTCCAGGCATTGAACGATATCATGGCCAACACGGAACGAATTCTAAACACGCCCCTCCCTATCGCGTATGCCATCGCCATCTCGCAAATCACTTGGATTTACGTCTTCCTCCTCCCCTTCCAGCTATTGCCAGAGCTTGGCTGGATAACGATCCCGGCTACCGTCGCCGCATCATACATTATCCTGGGTATTTTCTTCATCGGACACGAAGTCGAGAATCCCTTCGGCAACGACGTCAACGATTTGCCTCTGGACTTGTTTTGCCAGCAGATCGTCGAGGACATGGAGATCATCGCAGCGCGTCCTAAGCCGCGCGTCTCCGAATGGGTCAATAACCCGAAGAACAAGGTCCTATACCCACACAGCGATTCGAACTACAGCGTCTGGGCGCAGCGACCCGAGTCAGCGATCCGCAGCGCGCTACGCAATAGGCCGCATGCCGAGTTCAACAAGATGACTGCGCACGGCGAAAAGGGCGAGTCCAACGTGTAGCGCTGCTTTGCTGTCAGCGAGACAATCTGTCGAAGCCGAGATTCTTCTTGGCAACACCATATATCCTGCAAATAACTTGCTTATCTTTCCTATTTCGCGAAGCTCTATGCTCGAGTTTTCCCTCTATGTCATTGTAATCATTGGGTCGGGGAAAAATGGCGATCATCTGGTGGTATCTGGTTTTATCATTGGGTTAAGCGGGAGTACATAAAAATATGCCTACCTAGGTAGGTATATATAGCATTCATACCCAGGTTGAAATAGGGCAAACGCACACATTTATTGATTACTATTGTGTTGGGGAATTTGGATCCATTTCGCTGTCTGTGCCGTGAATACTCATGAGACATGAATCAGACGTGGGAGCTCATCTCAACTCAACTTATGAGCCTTGCGGCTAATGCAATCCCACTCTGTGCAGTAGTTGAATCTTCTGTGTAGTTGAATACATGCCGTCATGTTCTTCAAGCTAAACTAGGTGCTGATAATTGGTTGGCTCCCCTATGTTATGCATTCTATCATCACGATCAAAATGTACCACAGCCGGACTACACAAACTTGATCTGCAGCCATCTTGGGATGTATCATGGCACTTCCTCCCCCCAATGCCCCCTCGGCTCTATTTTCAAGGCAATTTCTGAGGTCGCCGCCAAGAATCTCTCTCGCCAAGCCTTCCCTTCGTTGGAGCCGCACTATAGCATCGAGCGATGTAACGAGCCGACAGGGAGGACTCAAGAAGCGAGCTGTAGCCGGAACGTTCCTCTTCAAACTGCCGAACGGCGATGAGAAGCAAGCTCAGGTCGCGCTCTTCAGGCGCAGCGGTGAGGTCCGCACTTACCAGCACAAGTTGGCGCCAATATCCGGCAGCGTCGAGGAAGACGACGCGAGCCCCATCGCTACAGCTTTGAGAGAGATCAACGAGGAAACTAGCTTGACTCTTTCTTCGATAGAGCTACTTCGTGTAGGCAAGCCTTACTCTTTCGTCGACGAGTCCATTGGTCGCGAGTGGACCATCAACCCTTTCGCGTTTCGTCTCAAAGACAAGGCGGAAGGGGGGAAAGGCGAAGAGGGCATCACGATCGACTGGGAGCACGAGGGATACCAGTGGTTCGACCCCTTGGATGTGAACGAGTCCGAGGAGTTCGGTGGCGTTCCAAAGCTCGTGAATAGCTTACGGAGGGTGTGGCCTGAATACGATCTGGGCCCCAAAGCGGGCAAAGTCTTGACGGCCGGCTTGCAACAGCTGCGAGACGACCATGAAAGTGGCGCGCGGCAGCTCGCTGCTGCATCTGTCTCCATCTTGAAGAATCTCATCGCAGAGATGAATTCTAACGTGATTGACGATGCCTGGTGGGCGAGTGTACGAATGGCTGCGTGGCATATCTGCAAGACACGCGAAAGTATGGGTGCTGCTATTACAAGCGCCGTTGTCAAAGCACTCGATCGGGTTGAGTCCATCATCACTCAAGAAATACCAACACAAGACAAAGTCGCAAAGATAATAGAAGCGCTTGATGGCCAGCTGAGCCAACGGCAATGCACGACCGATCGCATTCGCAACGCATTCGTCAACTATCTCGGACAGAATGTGATGCAGTCTACGGAGTCAAAGAAGGCAATTTCCGTCCTCACATTGTCCTCTAGCTCTACGATCTCGGCTTGTCTATTACAAGCTGCCGCCGATTTAGGGGTTTCACTTGACCTACGCATCTTAGAATCTAGGCCCCTTTGCGAAGGCGTGACCCTCGCTTCGAAGCTACTCGAGGCGGGGAATAACTCGGTAGACTTGAATGTGACACTTTACACCGACGCTTCTGTCGCTGTCGCTGCTGACGGCATCGATATTGTTATACTGGGGGCTGACCGCATCAGTTCGGCAGGCGATGTCAGTAACGTAAGTTAATTTCTCATCTTCTGCATTACCTTTTCCCCCCTTCCTTCCAAACGTGCAGTGGTATATGATGAGCATAATCTGATTGTTTTTTGGGATTTATAATAGGTACTAACTGCACTGTAGAAAATCGGTTCACTCCCTGCTGTTCTAAGCAAGAGGCATGTAGCACCTCGGGCCAAAGTCATCGTCTTGAGCGAAACTGAAAAGATAGCCAGCCCGGACTCGACGGAGGATCACCCGCTTAAAGAGAATAGCCCGATAGAGCTAACGCGGGGCTGGAAGGTGAACGTCAAAGGCGCGAATGTTATTGAAAATGCACCAAGTAAAGCTGGGAACGATGTGAACCAGGGCAAGGTTCGGGTGAGAAACATGTATTTCGAATGGGTACCTGCTGGCCTCATCGACGCTTATATTACTGACGAGGGACTTTGGTCCGTTGACGACATTATAAAGAGGTCGAAATGGATCGGTGATGAGATGGATAGATTCTTTACGAGTCTATGAAGTAACCTGCAATGGCATCGGCCCTATCCATATCAAAACTACATACTTGCAATCGCCATGTGTTGAGGTTCAATAGGCCCCTAATGTGTACAATATGATGGCAACTGATAGGGTGTTCCGCTTGGTCGGCTTACGCAAGGGACTATCTGTATTAGGCAGCTGAATGTGTGATTAAAGGATGCTAGAACTCGCAGGTTGTGAGTCGTCACAAAATACGCACCTTGGTGGCATGGTGTAGGCAAACCGGCACCCGACTGGTCAACCTTATAAGCACGGGGGGCTCCCCTTGACAATACCTATGGCTATAGACCTCGATAGTGCATAGTTCACCGAATTCAAGCCGTCACTAGCGATAAGAAAGCCTCAAAGGTTCAGAAATATGTTCAACTTGACTATATTATAGGACTTCTAACAGTCCAAATGTCTAATCTTGCGATGGGTTCGCTATTCCTTCTACAACCCACGACGAGCGCAAGGTCACAGTGGGATTAATACGAAGCTGGAATCACCCAGGTAGGCAGGCAGGCATTTAGCAAACGCCGGCGGGGATTGTGTTGCTACCAGTGCGCCTGGAGCTCGAGTACTTAGCACCCTCACCGACACCACGCTTAGCGAAGGCAGTCCAGCTAGAAACACAAGTGTTAGTTGATACGTCTGTCTTACAGGAATGGCTTTTGACTTACATCTCGCAGAGGTTCTCACCACCGGTAAGGGCGCGGTCGGCGTCGAGGATGGCGTCACGGCCCTGGATGAAGTTGGGGTTGCAGGGCTGGATAGCCATGGCATCGAGGACGAGCTTCAGGGTCAGGTACTTGCCGTCGGTCGGGACGCCGTTGGAGTCGAACGATGGCCTCGCGCCGTCGTTCTTGCCGTGCTTATCGATGAGGTTCCATAGCACCTCGTACAGGACGGTGGCCCACACCTCGCCGATGTCGTGCACCTCGTTGTACGTGTTGAGCGTCGTGTACTGGTACGGGTTGACTTTCAGGTCTGTCGAGTAGAGGTAGTTGCGGATACCGGCCTTGCTGTTGTACACCCAGGCGCCCAAGCTGTAGTCCGTCTCGCGGGTGTCGCCGGCCTTTAGGCGGATGGCCGTCGCGTAGAAGTCACCCCAGCCTTCACCCATGCCTCCGGACTCGAGGGCGTTCAGGCAGTTGGAGTTGGCGGGACCACCAGTCAGACGGTTGGACACTGTTTCGAAAAAGGGTTAGCTTGGATCATCATCCGACGTCGACCTGCTCAGCTAGCTGCCAGGATTCAGCGTGTAGTCACTTACATCCGTGGGTGTATTCGTGGATGACAACGCCTGCCTCGAAGGCGCAGTCCCTGTACGGAGTGGAATGGGTCCAAAGGAACATGCGCATGCGGCCGTTCTGTCCGTCAGGGGGAGTAGCGAAGTTGGCGTTGTTAGTACCGGAGCCATCCTGCGAGTTGAGGATCACGAAATCGTTACCCTTGCCGCCTTGTCCGTCGTTGTTGGTCTCGAAGTTACCAGCCTCCTCGGTGAAGCCGAGTTCGTACAGCAGATCGTGGTACGTGTTCGCCGTGTAGAAAATCTGCGCAACTGAGGCATCGGCGTAGGTCGAGGGAGGTGTCATGCGGATGCTCCAATCGTACTCGAACTTGAGAGACTGGCTTGTCGGACGGTAGTTGTTGAGGTAGTCCGAGCCGCCGTCGGAGTTGGTCTGCGCAATACCGTTGTCTGTTGATAACACCTCGATGTCAGCCGTCGTTTCTTGAGCATGATGCACAGCGGAAGGCCCATAAGTTACTTACTTCCGCGCGTGGTTGTGTAGTTGGTGCTTCCATCGGCAAACCACGTGAACTCGGAGCTCGAGATATCCCAAGGGTTTTGGACAACCTTGCGGCTACCCTCGTCAGGGTCGTTGGTTCCCCAAGGGCTGATGGCAAATTAGGCTCTGGTTTTTGGCAAAGAGAAGATATAGTGATACTTACAAAACGAGGAACGAGGCGTCGGCGACATAGTTGACAACACCGTGAATTTCTTCGTTGGTGTTCGCGTCAACGTACGACAACAGCCAGTCGTCGAGGATATCGGTCTCGACCCTCCAGGTGAGGGCCAGGTTGCCGTCGGGCTTGACGAAGTAAACCAGGCGGGCCTCCGGGTCCTTTTGCGCACCGGAAGTTCCCTTCAGGGTGTAAGTCTCGGTACCTTCGGCAGCCTCTGCGGATGCCTCGCCGGTGACTGGCAGTTCAAGTATCTTGCTTGCTCCCGCGAGGGCCTGTGTGGGCTCGGAGAAAGCCCGCTTGTTCAGGGGGCTCTCCGCAGGGATGGCGCCCGTGAAAAAGTTGTTACCGTACGAGAAGACACTTCCGTCGGCGGCAATCTAGCAAGCGTTAGCATGGACGGTCAACTCCTCTTTCGATCTTCACACTCACGTTGACATTGAAGTCAGCGTTGTCGATGTCCAGTCCGTGCGCTGTCTGCTTGAAGTTGACGTGCGCGAGGCCGTTGCTGCTAACGTAGTGATCATCGACCACGCGAAACTCGGCACCAGGGGCGATGGTCTTGACGAGCTGGGTGGCGGTGTCGACATACGAGCCACGCTTGACGTAGCGCAAGGCCTTGTTGGAGCTCGTAGCAGCCTTGTTGCTGTATTCGGCCGTCTCTTTCAGACGGTACGAGTTGAGATCGACCGTCCGGCGTCGGAGCCCAGCCTTGTACTGCTGGGCAGGGTGGGCATTGGCGGGCAGTGATTGCGCGCCGAGAAGGCCGAGCAACAACAGTGATTGGAGCATGGTGAAAAGGAGGCAGCGGCTCGTTGGGAACTCGGGCAGCTCTACTCTGGCTTGCTGTTGTTGGCTCTACAAACGGCTCTGCATCGAGCTTTATATAGCTCGACGTGCCTGAGACTCGGTTCGAGACCCGATCTCTTCCATCACCGAGCTTCCTCTTTCGAGGAAGTTCGTGATTGTTGACAGACATGGTGCTTATCGGTAGGTAGGGTTGGGGTCAAGGGCACAAGCATATGCCTCGCGTTGCCCCGCTGACTGCGGTCGTGTGCTGTCGTTGGGCCATCGTCCTGGGAGGCGGTCGTCGTCTGCCCCCCAGAAGATCTCGAAGATGTACAACTGCTGCTCTCATTGGCGGCGATGCACAACAAGCTTTTGATAGCTCACCCCTGCTAGATACGAGAGTTCACGAAAGGAAAGTGATGATGGTCGACTACGGTGGCATGCCACACGCCTTGACAGGGGCATTATGGCGTTCGGAGCAGGTCCTGTCCTTGAGCACCGCAGGCCGGCTGGCTGGCTGGCATTGCCAAGACATCGGAGGTATGAGTGGGATAAAATAGCGCCGGACTGGTGTCCTTGGCGACCGCAGTTTTACGATACGGCACGGCGAACTCGCCAGATGGGCCTAGCTATGCCATCAAGCTAGCTGCGGCATCTTCTGGTGCTAAGTCTTTTTGAGTTCTACTTGCCGGCGTTGTCCATCTATCTCAGAACTCCATGGGGTTCTCGCGAAACTCGCCCTCCGCAGAAAAATCGCTGAAATGCATGGTGGTGGTGGTGGGCTGCAAGCAGCTTCGTGAGGTTGCCTCAAGAATCACGCAGAGCTTGGGCACGGACACTTCTAGCTATGCGGCCACTGCTACGGGTATCGCCTGCACATGGGATGAACCGGCTTCCAATTTGAGAATATCTCTTTTCTTGCTCGTGTCTGCTCGAGATCATGGCACATTCTTGTCGTAGCCTAGCTCAACCCTTTTGGTATTCTGTAAGGTCAGCCTTGGCGCATCGGCTGACCTCCGCTGTGCTGATGTCGCAATCTACATCCTGGCAGACAGGCAGACGGGCAGACGAGTAGACATAATCGCGTTTGGTGGTGGTGGTGGTAGTAGTGGTAGTGGTGGTGGTGATGTGCCATCTACTATACGACTGGGTATGGCACGATAAGGAAAGGCTCAGCCCGGCAGATGGATTTTGGGGGCGCTCTGGGACATATGCAGTGGGCCTGAGGCTGGCTTGGCCGATGAAGAGCCCTTATGGACTGGACTGGCGCTTAAGACAGTGGTCGATACAACTCTGCAGTCCGGGGATTGATTGGTTACGGGCTCGCAGACCTTCCTAGAGAAGTAAGACAACCGAAACCCCAACCACGATCGAATGAGATACGAAGCAGAATATCCACCTTGGCTTACTAGCCATACCAGCTATCCAAGCTGTCACTGTTTAAACTTCATGTTTCCTGCTGCGAGGTCACATGTCTCCTAGTGCGCCGTCGTCCGAGGGGATATGAGGCGACAGCAGGGAGGCTGAAGTTCGTTCAAGCCATCCAGACTGCGATGATAAGCGTCGTAGTGCATATCCCTACTTATCCCAGGGGCGATCTCGAGCGACGCAGACAACCTAGATTCTCCGCACGATGACCTTGTTTCCCCGGATGAGCCCTACTCTAGAGCTAAGTCTGTACATACCATGATAGGTACTGCTCGTTGACCATGTCTTATAGCAGCTGTGCTATGATATCGTACGCTTACAAGTTACGGGCAACTGTGACTGCAGGTAGGTAACGTGTCACCGCTGGGCATAAATCATTCCACCAATCTTCAGCTCATCGCAGCTCGATCTTGGCATTCCAGTTTCTCGTGGTTCATAGGCTGGTAACATCATGCCAGCATTATGGAGGATATAGCCTACTCTGGAGTCCATATTCTTGCTGAACTACTTGATATGGCCTTGGGCATAGCAGCTTTCACCGACGCTCTCGTTGAGGTCTTTCCCCTTCCGGACAGACCCTCTCTATTTCCACTTCAATCATACCCTGACCGCTACGAGAATTACCTAAACGCCAGTGTAATACGGGAGTAATGGCTTCCTCATCTGTCAAGCCCTAGCAGACAATGACCTAGCCACCTTGGCGAGCTCGTAAATCATAGCCATGGAATAGATAGGAAATGGGGCTACATGGAGGATAGTAACGGATATGTAGAAACAGTAGTAGGGTTATTCTAATGTCTTTGACTTTCCCGCTTTGTACAATGTCTGCTTGCCTCTTGGCAAAGTGCTAGTGCGGCGGAATAAATACCACCCTGCTAAAGAGGCAGCCGAATAGGGCATACGACCACTGGGAGAATACCTAGGTAATTGATGCTGTGGCCAGCAGAAAGGACCAGACTTGATAATCGATCCATATCCTAGGTTATCAAAAGCAACGCTGCCTAAGTAATGCAAAGGACGGTCGCATTCCTTTACTTGGACTGGAAGAAGAAAAAGTATT
>JAOXNK010000003.1:59898-84967 GCA_028566675.1 Hypoxylon intermedium
CATGAATACTACTCCTCTATTAATATGATGATGCACTCGGAAACTTCAAATAGAGGCTTAGTCTGGAGGGCTTTCATGTCTCTCAGACGACTAGGAACTTCGGTTTTCCGGTAGTCACCCAACTCGTCAAGTTGTCTACTAGCGCCCGGTTGTAATTATCATTCGTATCCTCCGCACACCAAGCTACATGAGGTGTCGTGACCAAATTCAGGTCTGCCGTGTCTGCTGCTAGTAACACGTTGTTCTCCGGGCTGGCCGGCTCTTGGAGGAACACGTCGGTAGCAGCACCGGCGATTTCCCCTTCTCTAAGTGCTGTTACCAGCGCTTTTTCATCCACGATTCCACCGCGGGACACGTTGACTAGGACTGAATACGACTTCATGGCCTTGAATTCCTTATCCGAGATGAGGTTCAGAGTTTCAGGAGATCTCGGTAAAGACAGCACGATGACAGAACACTCCCGAATAATGTTTTCAAAGTCAACCCGGCCGTCTGGTGCCGACGCGCCCTTCCGTCCCGAAATGAGTGTCTTCATGCCCAGAGCTTTGGCCGTTGCCTCAACCTTCTTGCCAACTGCTCCATACCCTATTATGCCTAGTATCTCGTTGTGGCATGTTCTCGGCGGTTTGCCATCCGGACTATTGACCGTCTTCAAGAGCGATCCTCGCTTCGGCCATTCCCCAAGCCGAGCCAGGTTATGTGTGAGGGTAACTGACCGCCGCGCAGCAAAGTAAGATGCAATTGCATACTCTGCCACTGCTGTCGCATTGCAATGGGGTGTGTTGGCCACTACGATGCCACGCGCCTGGCAAGCTGGGAGGTCGACCGAATCAGTTCCGGATGCGACGATGGCGATCATTTTCAGCCGCGGAGTAACATCTGCGCTTAATACCTCAGCTGTGAGCGGAAGGACAGTGGTGATGACGATATCGGCATCGCGTATTCGCTCGGCTATCTCAGTTATTTTCGTCCGCGTGTATTCCCTGACCTCGCAGGTGTGTGGCGCGGGCAGCTTGAATTCCGGCAGCGGACAGAAGAAGGTCTCCAGCGCGACAATGGTGTGGTGGGTGCCCGGTGATGCCATTTTGCGCATCTCAAATCTTCGATTTTCGAGCCCGGCCTGAAATTACAACAGAATTCGTGTCGCAGAATCTGTCTATCCCGAGAATTGTTGGTTCAAAAATGTGAATTGCATCAATTGCATCAAAAATGGCAGCGGGATTCTCCTTGCCGGAAGCGGAGATAGTCGTCGTCGTATGGTCGGAGAGTGCGCCGTCTTGTTATCTAAGGGGTTGCCAAGTATTTATTGCCCCTGACAAGCGGGTACCGCAGCTTGGGGTTCCCCCCTGCCCCCCTTTTGTAGTCGGACACATTCAGAAGCAGGCAAGCATTTGATCTCACCTTCTTATGTATTCTTGCTACCCTAGCTAAAGAAATATTGACAAAATGGCCCCTTCTGCAGTCGAAACGGTTACAGCTTCAGTCTCGCCGGCTATCAAAAATCGGAGCGGTGATCCGGAACTTGCCTTCATCCAAGATGAGACTTCAAGTCCGCCGAAATTCGAGGACAAATATGAGGAACGGGCATATCTAAAGCATCGACTTGCGATCGCATTCCGAATATTCGCACAATTTGGCCTCTCGGAGGGTGTCGCTGGTCATATTACCTTGCGAGACCCAGTTGACCCAACAAGCTTCTGGGTCAACCCCTTTGGTACGAAATTTGCTGTGCGTGATGATCAAAACATGGATTAACGTGAAGTGTTGGAATAGGAATGCACTTTTCGCTCATACGAGACGAGGACTTGATCCGAGTTGATCACAATGGTAACGTAGTAGATGGTGGAAAGAACCGCAGGTTGAACTACGCAGCCTACGCAATTCATGCAGAAATCCACAAAGCGAGACCGGACGTGAGTCGAAGCTCAACAAATCTACCCCTCGACACCCTTTACTAATTTTGTAGGTTGTTTGTGCTGCCCACTCGCACAGCGTATATGGCCGAGCTATGTGTGCCACAGGTAGAAGCCTTGAAATGTTGACTCAAGATTTTTGCATCTTCTACAACGACCACGTCCTGTACCCGTGAGTGAATAGTCGAAGCACGCCAGATCTTGAAGAAATTTTTGTTTTAATCATGTTTTATAGAACTTTTGCAGGTGTAGTCCTCGCAGCGGAGGAGGGTCAGCATATTGCCAAGGCCCTCGGGCGGCAAAAGGCAGCGCTCCTTGGAAATCATGGATTGCTGACGGCGAGTGCATCTATCGAGGGTGCGACCGCATGGTTCGTACTCCTCGAGAAATGCTGCCAAGTCCAACTTGCAGCCGACGCCAGTGCCGCCGGGACAGGGAAACCTCTCGTCGTTATTGGCGAGGAGGAGGCACAATCGAGCTGGGAAGCTCTTGGAAAGGAGTCTGGAGGATATTGTAAGTCTCACGTCTGTGTGTGTGTATATGCTGGCTGACAAAAAGCAGTCATGGGATTGCCCCTATTTCAGGTCGCAGAGCAGGAATTTGGCGAGTCGACATTCCTGGGAAGGGGACTAGAACCTCTTTGAATATTCCGACCAGCGCGATGTATTGAAATGGGCTGGAACTTGATTATCAGAGAGTTCACGGTCCAATGGTCTTGGGCGGACCGTTGTAGGAGCCAACTTTCTATGGAATCAGGAGCAAACAACGGGACTGAAGATCAGATAACTACCTAGGTACTTTTATTTGTGGGTGGTTCAAATCTACTACTGAAGAAAGCTCAATTCATCGGGCTACATTCCAACAAACATCATCATGCATCCGAGTTATTATACTGGAGGAGTGAAGAACGACATTAGGTCCGCTTCAGGCCCCATCGAGTGGTCTATGTAGTTGGACCTATTGTCAGCTAACGCGACACGACCAAGCATAGTGTTTGTGAACTCGTCATCTTCTATATTGAAAAGGCTGAAATCAAAAGGCGAAAACTGTTCTCGTTGTCGAAGACCGAACCGTAACTTTTCTAGGTGTGCTGTTGCCGGATATAGCATCCTCATTAACTCAGCATCTTGAGCGGCCGTGAATGTCTCTGATGGATTCCGTGAGTTCGAAAATACTGATTCAAGGAGCGGGCCGAGAAGTCGTTCATACACTCCTGCATAGTTTGAGACTTCTGGCCAGCGTTGACAAGAAATCGATAGAAAATTGGAGGTGAAGAGTTTGGTCATCTCAAAAATCTGCGACGCATTGAACTTTTCGCTAATGGCAGCGCATCCATGTCGTAGACAATAAAGTACAACCATTGCCGCCTCAAGAGTGTGGTGAGCAGATAGCCATGGTCGCCTGAAGAACCCTGAGAGAATGTGTTCTCTATGGGTTTTTGCTGACGACGAAGCAGCCTCAAAGGCAATCAACAAGCTTCGACCACATGGTACAGGTATCCGAGGACTTGGTCTGTGAAGAATCATCAAGCCCCGAGCGAGCGAGAAGTCGATTAAATCGTGATGGCTTGTGTGGCGCGGGTATGTAGCATACCAATCTCTCAGTCTCTGCTCCATATTTTCAAGCCATTGGTCCCATTGAAGGCCGCCAGGAATATCTTCACCTTGGAAGTGCACGTGTATCATCTCGGATAAAAGTTGTTGATAATGGATGTTACCGGAAAAGGCATCGTTAACCAGACCCTCTGGTAGCCTAGTGTTGATCGCGGCGTCTGGCGTAGAAAGTGGCCGTTGCAAGGCGGAACAGATGCTTCGATCCATCGAGTAAGCGGACCAGAAGACCCTCCTTCGTAATTCAAGCTGGTCTAAACTCAGGGCGATCGATGTTGGGGATTCTCGGTGTAGACCTAGTTCGAGGCATGCTCTCATGGCTGCTCCTGACAGGACCCAAACATTTGCAGACCGTGGGAGAACAGTGGCGAAAAGGAGAACGAGTAGAATAGTCTGTAGCCAGGAAATATCGGACGGAAACGTACTCAAACTGTAGAGATGCTGGATCCCCTCCTCGAACAGCGACGTTGACAGTGCCGTGCATCGTGCTTCATGTCCTCCTTTTGAGGAGCCCAACGTGATTGATATTGCCAATATGAGATAGATGACAAGAAAGTCATAATCTGGCATGACAGTAGCAGTGTCTCCGACATTGGATGATCGAGATGAGTTCCAATTAAGCATGGAAGAAACACGATGGAACTGGTTCCATAGCGCTGCACTGTCTAAAAAGGGATAGTCAGGATGTATGGTGTTCATGAACTTTCGCATGAGCCCCTGAACTATGTCGATAGGGACGTTCCTGAGCACTTGCACACTCAAGAGATTGTTATTCTTATTCGCTTTCGACGCCACTATACTCATTCTCCGCTGTTCACCAACGTGAGCTGATGATGGCGTAAGTCCCATTCTCACCCGTGAGAGGAGGTCGGTTGCCCCAGAGCCGCAGGGGAGTGTTGCTGATACCATCATCTGTACCGCCTGGCTAGATAGTATCAACGCTCTGAGATCGTCAACATGGTGTCGATCACTTGCAGGTGTCGGGTCCACTCGCTCATCCGAGTCCAGTTGAATATTCTCATGGGTCAGGTCTGGTGAGACTACTTCTGGGGCACGAGATGAGGGCATCTGCAGTAGGATGTCGGTGGCATTTAGAGCGTCGAGTTGGCCATTTTTGGCCAATTCACCTTCGAGGCGAGCGATTTCAGACTCGAGAGTCAACACAACACTCCTAGGGACGCCTCCCTCTGCTGTCGATGAGATGCCAGTGCATTCCGCCCTGGCCTTGATGCACTGCGTACAGGACGGGACTTGCCGATCACACTGCGATCAGAGGAGTCAGTCTTGGGTTGTGGGAAATGCAACAAGCTCGACCAATACCTACTTTCACCTTGCGACGCCTACATCGCGAGCAGGAAAGAATGCTCCTCTGGCATCTCGAGGTCATTTGGTCATTTGTCGGACATGTGCACCAAGTGCGTCGCTGAGTCCCCGCTCGAAAGGTCCATGAAGAGAGAGTCTAGGGGGGCAAATCCGACAACAAGCCGAGTAATATGTCCGCCGAGTGCTTTAGGTCGCATTGGGATAGAGGATAGACGCCACCAGTTATCGCTACGATGCTATCGTGCCCACGCTAGCGGCCCATGCCGTATGTACATACATGCATTCAGAGCACAGCTCTTCCTGTGATCTGAGAGCTGGAGTGTACGCGTTGTTACTCTCTCGTCAGATCAACCAGCAGATGGTCCAGCGAAGTTGAATAACAAAAGACCGTACAACAAGCAGCAGGAAGACAGATTTCTCGCTTCCCTAGTTTCGAAAATCCTCATACTATATCTCATGTTCCCAGGGACTCTCTAGGTGACATGGCAATTTATTTAAGCGCAATCAGAGAATAATGCATGGCGCGATGGACCTCTCAGCGCGGGGATGGGCCGCGGTTCTCGCTCTTCTCCGCTACCGCAAAATCAAGTCGAGGTGTCAATAGATGAGAGTCAAGAGAATGCGACCGCCCAAATGAATCCGATTACGGGAGGTGCTTTATCTTGCTAGACGTTGTCGTTTAAATCACCTCGCACGGGTTAGTATTCGTCGCTCACCAATTGTGAATCACAAGAGCCGCCAAGATGGCTACAGAAATCGTTTCCCCAGTCGGCGCTGCGCCAGCTTTATCTTCAAGATATGCGGAACTCAGTGTTGATGCGAACAGGACGATGAAGATGGTGGAAGACTCCTGTGCGTGGGGAAATACGCCTGACGGCGGCATGAGTGAGTTATCATCCTAGGATCGTCTCACCACGCTACTAAGACAGGAGGAAGATCGTCTAAGTTGCAACGATGACGACAAGAAAGTTCGTGAGTGGTTTATTACCGAGACGAAGAAATGCGGATGCACGATCAAGGTGTGTGCTATGCCTCTCGAAGCTACGATTTCTACCCTCGATCTAACATGCGGTGCTCTAGGTGGACGAGATGGGTAACATATTCGCAACCCGGCCGGGCGAGAACAACAGCCTACCCCCTATCGCACTCGGATCACATCTGGACACGCAACCAACTGGAGGAAAATACGATGGCATACTTGGTGTGATTTCAGCTCTCGAAGTGCTTCAAACACTCCATGCGAATAATGTCACCACTTACGCGCCATTATGCATCATAAACTGGACTAATGAAGAGGGCGCTCGCTTTCCACCTGCGATGCTCTGCTCGGGCGTTTACGGAGGTGCATTCACAACTGAGTACGGACACTCACGGACTGATCCAGATGGCAAGACCTTGAAGCAGGAGTTAGAGCGCATAGGGTTCCTGGGTGATGTTCCTTGCTCTTTCGAAGCGAACCCGATCCTGGCTCATTTCGAAGTTCACATCGAACAAGGCCCCATACTCGATACGGCAAATTCTGCGGTTGGCATCGTCAAAGGTGTCCAATCTATCCGGTGGTATCATGTTGACGTGGTTGGCCGTGAGGCTCACACTGGCACCACGCCCATGGACCGCAGGAATGATGCGCTCTTGGGCGCTGCCAAGATGATCATTGAAACTAACCGGTTCGTGACTGAAGGCGAGCTTGCAGCTCGTGGCGCACGCGGTACCATCGCCGTCATAAACTCGGGCCCCCAGAGTATCAACACCATTGCGGGCAAAGTACGAATGGGCTTAGACATCCGCGCTCCTTCAGACGAGGACGTCGCGAAGGTAGAAGAGCTTTGCCGAAAGCGATTCCAAGAGATCTCTGACGAGGCAGGACTGAGTGTAGTCATCGACCGATTCTGGACTTCTCCAGCCCTTCACTTCGATCCGACAATGGTCAGTTGCGTTCGCGAGTCGGCCAAGTCCATTGGATGCGAGATGGAACTTGTCAGTGGAGCAGGACACGACTCAGTGTACACCTCTTATAAGGTCCCGACAGCCATGATCTTCGTCCGGTGCCGAGACGGCGTCAGTCACCATCCGGACGAGTATTCCCGACCAGAAGAGTAAGTGATCGATCGTATTCTATGAATTTGCAATGAAGGAACAAACTGACCATGTCCCTCATGTAGCTGTGTAGCTGGGGCCCAAGCGCTCTTAGGCGCCTACTTGAGATACGACGACTACACCAGGAGATCATCCGAAAAGAAATAGGCGATGAGTCCTAGACGTCCCAATATCCGACGCAAATTTGGCTTTAAAGCGAAATGATTATTATCATCCGAGTGTTTATATAGCATTTATCAACGGAGTCGTCTTAGAAATTCATAGATGTACCATGGAACAATGGATCGCATTGAATTTACACTATATGCCTAAAGTATTGGTATGGGGGCTCTGTTCGCCCTACTTCCCATATATCACCTGAGGCATCCGATGCCATCCGTAGGTAACTCACCTTGTTAAGTTCAATGGGGTGTCATGTCTAACGACCAACAAACTTCAATTCCAGATGCCTCAGGGGAGGGTAGATTATGGCAGCCCAGGCCATGCTAACGGGAAGTCCGAGCTATATAGGAAATCTGTCAGTACGGTTGCAATCTTGAAGGGTACATTCCGTGGCACAACTCACATCAGTTCCACCTGCGGCCATAGCAGCAATCGGGCCTGTGTAGTACGTCTGAGACATGCAGAGAATGGCACCTATCCAGCCAATGATAAATGTTGCAAAACCCGCGTAGCCAGTTGGCAGAATAGACTTATCGTTCCAGCCGGTCCAGTCGTAGCTCGTCCTGCGTCGGAAGATGAATTCCTCTTCCAGGGTCATCGTGATCCATATGATGGTCCAATAGCCGATCAGTGCAAGAAAGTTCAGGAAGATCGAGAACAGATGCTCGCGACCTGCAATGGCGCAGACCGTGGAGATGATGCAGCTTACTGTGCACCAGACTGGGCGTGGTATCTTGGCGAAGTAGCGGCCAAACATCTGCCAGTTGAGAGCGGCAGCATACATCCCCGGGATGTTGTTGGCTGCGACGCAAAGAGCAAGAATAGTTGCGCAGAACTTGCCAAATACACCAAGCGGCGCGAAGGCCTCGGCGATCAAATGTCCAGGCGAGTCGGAGAAAGCCGCCGCCCAGTCGGAGTTCAGTGCTATACCACTACCAAGGCCAATACCAAGGAATTCGATTAGTAGCTTGCCGGTGGCGATCCCACTCGTCGTCATAGCTGCAATCAAGCGTCTATCCGTCTTGGCGGGATAATACGAGTAGAAGTCGGCGGACGCAGGCGACCATCCCAACGGTCCGGAGGCACAGAGGAAGAAGTAACTGATTCGGGCACCATGTAGCGCGGCCCCCGTGCTCGAGCTCGGCGTCTTGGTATCGAAGCGTGGCCCGGCGCAGCCGATCAGAATGAATAGGATCAGAACTGTAGGTATCCATACATATCTATCGTAATGTTAGTATGATGGTTCTCTCCTGTGTGACTTGGTAGCTTGCCTCTCAAAGGTGTGAAACCACTTGATGCCGAAGGTTGCCACAATCCATGTAATGATGGCAGTGATGACAATACCGACGATAACTGTCAGCCCAGCGCCATTGACAGCCGACAAGATAAGTCCAGCGATCAGACAGTCGACTAGTCCATAGCCAAGTTCAATGACAAGATTCAGGAGAACACAGAGCTTCGAGGGCCAATAGCCCATAGTGTATCGAGCAATGACGAGTGTTCGGAGCCCAGACATAGGGCCAAACGAAGATATGTATCCCGTGCAGATGGCGCCGAATATCGTACCGAATAGACAACACCTATGCATCGGTTTAGCTTAGACAGACATTGGTTGGTGCGATCACGACTTACACAATCGCATCAGTCAGGCCCAACCCGTATACAACTGGGCCCAGGATACCTATAGTCATGTTGTTCGCCGTGCAGTTGATTGAAAACCAGATCAGAAACATCTGAACGTAGCTGCCCGCTGTGACTTTCGGCTGTCTCAGACTTTCGGGTACGCGCTCGATGCCACGTGCTTCGAGGCCGGTCTTCTCGTCTAGGCGCTTGAACCATCGCTGTAGCTTGTTCTGTGGCAGGAGCTCCGTGGCGAGCCCAGAGACGCTAGGGCTAGAAGACAAGTCATCGTTGTGCTTCTCATCAACCTCTGGCGCCGCCTTGGTGGGCGTCGGTTCAGACTCCATGGTATTGCTAGGTTAGAGAACTTCGATATCTGCGAATGGAACTCTTGGATGGCGATATCGATATAGAATATATTCCATCCTTCTGTCTTACATTGACTGTCTACCCCGGGCTTGAGCAGCACTCGCGTCCATATCATGTCTCATTTCCAGTCGCGAGCCCACAGACTAGGGGCCAGCTTATCTGGTTATGCCGGATGCTATCAGATTGGGGGGTGCATTGGAAGCGGAGATCTGCGAGGCTCTCAAGAAAGACGCGTCTTATCTTTCCATTTCCAGCTATCTGACCAGGAGCCATCTGCTGTATGGAGTTTCACCGGGGGTTTTCCCGTAAAGCATCAGGGTTGGGTGGTAAATGCATATAAAATTGTCAGGGCTCAGAACTAGATACAGTACGAAGAGCCAGCAACTCGTATTATTTCTTTATAAAAATAATAAGCCTTTTTATGTAGTTAGAAGTCTTCATCATTAAAACCTAACAGAAATTGTTCCAAGCATGCTATCTCAATTTCAAGTTATACATCTAAGCTAAGTGGTTAACCCTACAGGAACACTCGGGGCTGAAGCTACAGGTGATATGGATGCTTCTTGCGCCTTTTCCAACTTGTCTGCCAGGTCTGCAAGCAAATCGTACTCCATAACCCACTTCATTCGTTCTCGAGTCAAGGCCGGGTTGAAAGCCGTAGCCCACTGATCTTCTGGGATATCAGCACTGGCCATCTTGCCAGTTTCGTAGCTGGACCGTGTAATGCGATCCGTTCGTGGCTTGCGGAAGTCTTGATAGAACTTCAAGGCGGATGCTAAGTCGGCGCTCTTCCAGTTCTTCAAGATCTGCGAGAGCGCGAAACCCGACTCAATTGCTTGGCAAGCGCCTTGGCCTATTGAGAAATGTGGTCAGTGTTTGTCACGATGTGATGAGCAGGTGCGGATTGGAGGCTATGTACCCTGATGAGGCAGTGTAGAATGGACCGAGTCACCGAGCAGGACGACTCCAGAATCTTGCTGGCGTGGAGAGACTTGATACCATTGCGCGGTCGGCTCTCGCACGTACAGAGCTTGCTTTAATATCCGGCCATCATCCGACCCCTTTCGCAGCCCCTCGATAATCTCCTGAACAGGTCCAGTCCATTCCTTCACATGCTCGTACAGGTCATCAACCGGAGCAGTTTTTAACCAGCTTTCCGAGTCCCAATTCTCAAGAGGCTCGGTCATAAACCCAATGATGCCTACCCGCGAGGTCTTAGACTCATCATTGCCAATAGGCAATGTCAACACGTGTCGCTGGGGGCCGCGAAAGCTGACTGTCGCTTTGAGTTGAGCTGCCGTTTCCGGCTTCAGATCATCGTAAGAAACGTAGCCGCGGTATACCATTTGGCCAGAGTAGACAGGATTATCCGTCAGTCCTAGGTGCCGCTGCCGCACAACTGATTTGATTCCATCGCAACCAACCACGATATCTGCTTCAGCCACAGTGCCGTCTTGGAACGAGAGCAAATAGCAGGTCTTCTCTGTGCTCCAGTCTAGGCTAGTGAGCCTCTTTCCAAGCGATATCTTAGACTGTGGGATGTTCTTCTGGAGAGCTTCGAGAAGATGCGCTCGATGTATTTGTCGGGACCTCGGCTCGCTGAATTCGTCGATTCGGCCAAGAAACTCTCCTGTTCGGTAATGATAGTAATCCATGTAACTGGGAGGATCGTGAGATGACTTCCATAACATGTCCTTCCCTATGCCAAATTTATCGATGAGACGGTTGGCATTGGCGGTGATGTTGACACCCGCACCGACTTCTGTGAACTCTGGTGCTGCTTCGTAAAGATGAACATTGGTCAACCCCGAATGGAGGGCAGAATTCATGAAAGACATGCCGCCAAGGCCGCCGCCTACGACGGCGATGCGTTTATTCGCAAAACCCATGTTGCAACTATTCGGCTGTTTGTATGCCGATTCGATCAATTAGTGAATGAAAATTGATCTCGATGCGAGGGTATGTCTCCTTTCGACGCTGCGAAGCATGAGGTAAAATGGTACATTGACGATAGCGCCGGATACGCTGAGAAGCGGACAACACCGCCCTTCGCTTTTCGTGATCGTGCGATGCGCAAGTCTAAGAAACTCCGATGTAGCCAACCTCAACGCAAGAAGCTCTTTTATTTCGATAAGCGATGAATCCCCTGGATATTCGATACTCTAGAGACAAGATGCTGCGTAATTCACTTGTTTTCATTTGTTGCCTGGATTTATTGGCTACATTCTGGCACCTCCCTCGGACTTCAGCGACTACAATCTCCTGATGGCCCGCTCTGAGGCGAATTCCGCCCTTCGATACTCTGCTCTATCGCCGACCCCGGATTCTCTAATAGTATCCCCTCTTCCGACCATTCCTCCTGCCAGGCCTACCATACTTCCATGCACTCGTTCAGGTTGTGTCCTTGTACTGTCCAGTCGCGCAACTTCTCATCTACCTCACAGACCAGAGGACAATTTCCTTCAAGCAAAGCGTTTTCGCATTCGGATACAGACTTCAGTCTTTGGCACCTTCATCCACAAGAGGCTCGAACGCTGATAATTCACTTTCGAGTATTGAATATCGTAATTGAGCAGAATATGTGCGATAATTAGCTTCATTTCGTGAACAGCTAGGAATCGGCCTGGGCATGGGTTCTTGCCCGTCCCAAATCCAAGAAAATGAGCATCTGCTGTGGTCGTAGGCTTGATGGTCGTGTATCTCTGTCCCTTTGATTCAACGTTCTGGCGTACGAATCGAAAGGGGTTAAATTGCCTAGCCTCCGGATATGTGTTCTCGTCATAGTGGATGTTCTCTATCGGCAAGGCCAGTATGGTTCTTCGAGGGACCAGAACGCTAGATCCGTCGCACTCAATCGAGAGACCCTCGGGATCAATCACCTACATGTGTGCCGCTTCGTCAGCAATGACACTCAAACTAGAGCAGAAGGGTAACTTGCCGTCCGAGCCATCGCCATTGAAGCAAAGGGTGCAATCCTCATGGATTCTCGAATTGTGGAATCCACAAGCTTGAGTTTTCGAACCGCTTCTAAACTCCATGTTCCTCCAGCACCAAACAGTACGTCCCTACATTCATCCCGCAGAGCCTCGATATACCGTGAAGAAGGCTCAGATGAGATAAGACTAAGGAGCGTATGGTGTAGAGTGTATGTCATGCCTTGTAAAGTTACGTTGTTAGTCATAAGAAGCCGATCAGCAATGAGCCTGACTGATAACTGTGTACCGTCGTCGCGGGAGAGGGCTTCGTCGATTATCAACTGAAGCGCATCTTTCTATACGTCGAAGTTGGATCAAAGTATTAGCCTTAACCCGAAAAGTCCCATAGTCAAAATTCTTCAAGGATGTGACTTACCGCGCGTCTCCCTTCATCATTATTGCCAGTCCCATCGTTAGTGCTAGACCTAGCCACTATAGTCTCACTGATTCTTTGTTCGATATGCGGAGCGCATATTTTAGCGATCTTCTTAGAATAGTATAGACACCACAATCTGACCAAGAAACCTGTAATAGGTCTGAGCAGCTTCGGTGTGATGCTGATGAGGGTGGAGCCACCAAAGAATGCGACCGACTGGTCTTCGAGTAATTTCAGATATTCCTCGTCCCTACCTAGATAGATGTCATTAAAGCCAGGTTCAAGTTAACAGAAGTAGCAAGAACCTACATAAAGGGGCACCACACAGTGTTGAGTTTGTAGCTTGGGCTATTACTTGAAAACAGGTTTGCCAGATAGGGATTTCCTTCCACTCCGTCTCAACACGCCACGACTTAAATGTATCTTCAAGCTCGGTAACCATAGGGCCTGTCAGTAAATCCAACTCTCTTGTTATTTGACTCGGAATCAAATATCTATGATATGGATCGCGAATGACCCTTTGGTCGCGGATAGTATACCTCGCTTGTATCTGTTCTTGGAGGGTGCCAAATACATCAAGCCGATCTTCTGGTACTTTGTACACTGTCCTCATCTGTCCCGGTGGAAGTAGAACCACTGGGCCCCGATCTAATGTCATAATTAAGTACGGAGAATCATTCTTCGTGAACTTCACAATGGAATTAGACGACCGGAGACGAGCGTTGTGTGTAGGATACTACATGCAGTCTTACCTTAGCGTAACCGTCAGAAACCCATTCCGCTGTCTTCCATATGGATCGGAATCGTGCTCAAACGTTAGAGAAACGCCCATAGCGATAGCCTACAGTAGGAAGCGCTTTGAGTAAATTGCTCTGCCTAAGTCGAACCCTCGATCTAGATGCGACAACGAGGCACACGAGCGGAACAGACAGCAATAGCAACAGTCCCGCCTTCAACTGAGCTACCGAGTATTCCATTTTACGCACACGGAGGTAGCTCGAAGACGTATCATGAATATGTATTCAGTTTTAACTGCAAAACGAGTGTGGGCTATTGCCTAGACGTGGAGTCGGCTCTGTTCCGTCTGACTACGCACTGGAGAGCACCAAGGATGATCTGATACGAAGGAACCAACAAGGCCATATATTCCAGCAAGGGGGGGTGATTCATTTTAGTGTTGGCAGTGGTTCTCGCTTGGCACTCCTCGGCATTATGTAGGTTAGATTGCTATAAGGCTCCGCCACTAGGTAAGTAAGGGAAGAAGACTAGGTGCATCAATTACGAGTCACATAAAATCCCCGGACCCTTTTATGATGACACACGAAGTCGATCAATTGTGGCGGGTTGCCAATATGCAGTCTAAACGTGCATGAAATCTTCGGGACAGTTTCCTAGTTTTCTTTATAGGATATTGATATATTGCGTGTACACTATCCCGAGATATAATGAAGAATCTCGCCATGGGATTCGGCTATCTATGAGGTGATCTAATAGGTAATAATCTAGGAGGGAGTAGAGTTGGTAAGGCTGTCCGATTTAAACGGTCGACCCCTATTTGCCAAATGCCTCTCAAAGTAAAGGGGGTTTCCATCATGGGCCTTCTTTCAGTAACGTCTTCATCACAGGTAGTAAGGCCATCATTGTGTATGATCAGAGCTCCTCGTGTTGTATCTGAGACTTCCGAGAGGCCTGTGTACTTGTAGTTTCATGGCTCATCTCTGCCCCCATTTCCGACCTTTGCGCTTTATACGTCTCTTCATGACTTACAGGAGTTAAACAAGCCCAGCACTCCGAATTTGCTGCATCTCCGCAATTAGAATCAAACCGTGCCTTCCGTGGCCACGGACAAAGGATCCTATGTTGAGTTACGCCATCAGAATCAGTAAATGAAACTGGACTGTTGTCAGGTGCGGTTCCGTTTTCAACCCAGGCTTGAAGCTGGGCAAACATGGAGTACGGTTGCTGGTGGCCGCCAAAGCAATGTCCCAGACCAGGTACAGGGAAATAACGGTAGAAATCATCTACGCCGTCAACTACCTCGGATACCCTTCGGTAATATCGCTCAGTGCCTTTAGGCGGTATGACGTTGTCGGCCTAAATCGAAACATATGAGCCTTAGCATGCGTGGTTCAAGAGTACGTAAAAGGACGTAGCTCACCAATCCGTGAAGAGTTATCATCTTTCCACCCGCCTCCTTAAAGTCAGACAGATCTGGGTCATCTGTACCCACGATAGAGCTATACTGTTGCCGGCTGGCACGAAAAAGCCTTACGAATTGCTCGTGTGTAATATTTTCCAAATTAAAACCTGAGTCCTTCGCAACAAACTGCTTTATCCAAGCTGAACCAAGTGGGTTTCCCACTGGAACACAAGTTCCGCTTGTACAGTTTGTCTGTGCAATATGAGGTAGACTGGGGAATTTCGAGTTGTCGGCGGTGAGATCTGCATCGATGCTGAAACCATACCAGAGTTGTTGCCCAGTCGGTGATACAATGCCCTCCCATGCCGCTTTGGCTACTACCGCAGCAGTGTGGCTGATGGGGATTGTTGTGCCGGTCTGTGAGCAGGTAATTGTAGTGCCAACCATGTCGAACGGATCGAATTTCATCCTGCACCCGTCAACATCGGCAAGAATTCCGTCAATAACGCCATCAAGCCCGTCAATAACGCCATCAAGCCCGTCACACTTCTTGATAGCTGCAGCAGTGATTGCGGCCAGCTCACACCCATAGGGCGATTCTCCTAACATGCGCATTACTTGTTCCGGCCAGAAGATACTGAAAAGAACCTCGGACCAGTAAATTGCTGGAGCAGCGGCTACAATCCCATTGTAAGCTGTCGGGTATCTCTGAGCAAGCATGAGTCCTTGTCGACCGCCCTGGGAGCACCCGTTCCAGTAGGAATATGAAGGCGGCTGCCCGTAAAAGCTTTCCACAAGCGACTTTCCTATAACTGCCTAGACGTCTGTAAGCACTATACTTATTACTTGACTGTATAAACATGGCAAGGGCTTACTTCGTCGTTCAGGCTAGTAGAGAAAAAATCCTGCAGTTTATGCAGATCTACGTTCCCAGGACTCTGTAGAGCCCAAGAGCTCGGTTCTTTTGCCCCTCCCAATCCAGCATCGGTAGTGATGGTAGCGAATCCATCATTCATTGCTCCACCCATTCCGATGTACGAGAGCGCGAAACGTCCCGCTACGAAACCGCCACCCCCTATAGCTTCAAAGCGCCCGTTCCAATTGTCGACGGGAAGCCATGCTTCCACGTTGATGGTATCATCGTACCCGGGATGAGTGTAGGCTACCGTGACATTACAGAAACTCGCATTTCGAATGCTGACCGAAGGTGCCGTCACTCGCCACACGCCCGGAATCTCGGCGCTGTAGTTCGTGACCATAGAAGCTTCGACGGAGAGGATCTCAGCGCCGAAAAGGCGTGGAGAAAAGGTGCTTGGTACGCAAGCTTCAATGAGGGATCCCAACGCCATCTTCTGTTATGTTAAGATATACAAATTCTCATGTGTAACTAGGTAGTATTATCAGCAGGTATATGAGAGGTCATGTAACCCTGATGATGGGTAATGGATGATTTCTTTCCGTCTCCGAGCAAGCATTGTAAAAGGAAAGAAGAAGAAAAGCAGAAAGTAAGCTCTACGTACCTAACCAGGATTCAGAGGGCTGATATTCTCTACCCCGTTTTACTGCATCGTTACTTCGGCTTTCCATATGATCCTGGCCCTTATCTACGAACCATGAATATCCAATCAGTGGCTATTCATCCTACCTACGTCTGTACCCACAAGTTTATCGGTTTAACATTCCTATACGAGTAAGACTTAGAAGAACACTTCGTAGAATAAAGAGTATTTGCTCTCAATCTTATAAACTTATTATTATAAAATGCCAAAATTATCATACCAGGCTAGAGCGCGTAAAGGAACAAGCTGTAAGTTTAATGCGTATTTGCTCCTAATTTAACTCTGGCGTAATACTTCAAAATTGGCATGAGTTTGTTTGAAAACTAGTATAAGCAGGTTTTTACCTATGCATGACAAGTGAAAAATAATAGGATAATGTTTATACAATACACCGTGATAAGTGGCAGCAATGTATAGGAATATATAACTACCTACCTAGGTACCTACTTGTTTACTATTGGAATAACATTCCCCTTATAAAAAGAACACATCCTTAAGTGTTATTCTCAAGAGCCCGCTCACGTGTTTCCGTTTGAGATTTGAACACAAGCTTTAGTGAAAATAAATGGTCCACCTACTTAGAGATGAAGACATGTAATTAGATGCAGCTCAGGGACTTATTGCCCAAATAAGCTTCCCCCTCTCACATCGATCTACTCTTTGCTAAGCTCGTAGATATGAAGAATCCTGTGGTGCGAGCTTAGATACCTGTTCAGTAATCTGAAGTATATGCATCGTGAAAGATACTCAAACGAAGTTATCACTATAAGGTCGAATGCATTGTTCCGAATTGTGCTCGACTCGTCCTGCTTCTGAGATCTACTAGTATTCATTTACTGATTTGAGCGATCTTGTGGCTAGATTAGCAATAGCCCCTTGCATGAGTCTACTCGACACACACGACCGGGAAATCTCGTGATGACCAGGATTTGCTAAGTAATTTTCAAAATACTCGTTCATTCCGTGACGTCCCTTATTGAAGTCTCCTACGGCGTCTTTCGAACCTTTATGTCCTAGCTGTGCTGGCCCACGTATGAAGCAACCCAACCGCTGCCACGGCATGTTTCTACAATCCTCAAAACGTGAGCACTTGATAGAGATGGGGTGGGGAGGTGAAGAGGGCGAATAGGGAAAAGAGAATGAGAAGAGGCGGGGGGTCTCGAAGCATACAAGTTATTATTTCCTTCGAAAGATGTGTGAATTTGGTTATTGAACATACAGGCGTAGTAACAAGCGTCGCAAGCCAACTATTCCGGGACAACCGTGATAGTATCAAATAAACGAAAAAGTATCTAGTTACCATATGAGGAGAGGTTCATGTTTCTGATCACCCTACTCTCAGTGTTGCTTCAACGCCGAAGTCAGCATCGTCGGAGTGCCCCAGAGCGTTCGAGCGCTTGACAAGACGACAACTATTACACGAGTGCCAAGACAATGTTTCTATGTACGTAAGATCCCAGTCGTTTCCAATAAAGCCTCACTTTTCCCCAGGGTAGGTGGGTATGTTGTTTCGAGCTACTGTTTTAATGCAGTTGAGATCAAAGGGTGGCGTCGCAGATAAGATCATGAAAAAAAAAAAAAAAAAAAAACTGCGAAGCACCTGAGGCATCTTAAACCAAATCAGGTAAGATGTGATGTTAAGGGGCATGACGCGACCTTACCCGGCTTCCATTTTGAGAGAGCCCTAGCCCATGACACGGATTCTCTTAACAGAACAACTTAAGCGGGGATGGTTAAGTGGACGCCCAGACGCCCTGACGCCGCACACCTGCCCGCCTGCTCGGCAGACAGGCAAGGAGCTGGAGGCTAATATTTTCTCCCCACTGGCCCTCGATAGGTATCTATGCCTGGGTTTGAAGGCGCACATGATGCGAAAGGGTTGGGTACCTAGGTAGGTAAGTAAGGGACTCGACCCTATCTCGCCTATCTTTTTCTTAACTCGAGCACTGTACTTCGTTAGGTAGAGAATATCTTTTTGAGAATGGCAGATAGCTGGTGTTTGTCAGATATCAATTCATTCAAGGAAATTTGACATCGTGATGAGGGTTGCAACATGTACGTGCCGAATCGTATCTTGAGAAGACTACCAGCCGTCGGATCGATCATACATGCAGGTACACGGGAGAGCTGAGGTAAATTCGACGACTATTGGCTGGGCCAAGGGTATCAATTTATGCATCCTAACCTGGTAGAAATGGAATGGTGTGGGTAGTGCTATGGGCTGACGCATAAAGGTCGCGGAGTTTTTCAACACTTTGCCTGCCCTGTCGTTTGCGGGCTACTCTAGCTAGAATACGGGCTAAACTGCTGGATGCGTTGGGGGTCGAAGCTCAATGGCCCTCGCCGAATAGTGAGGCTCGAAAGCGAGAGGGTATTGCTCGGGCTGTTTGTAGAGCGTGCCTGCGTGCTTAACATCGCATGCTGATGTACACTACACTAGTATAGACCAGCAGCGGCTACATCTGTTGGTCGACATCGTGTTTATGTAGCAGGGTATTGCTTGTATCGTGAAAGTGGGTGACTGCGTCGACAGACCCGAATACATCGTCACATAAGACGATGGCCGGGAAACCTTAAAAACACGTACAACCTGGGGCACTAACACACTGGTTGCCGGTCGATCTGTAATGTGATCTGTAGTACGATCTCTGGGAGCGTCATCTTTGGCCTTAAGAGCTTGGCCTATGATGCAACGATGGGTGGTTACCTAGGTACGCGTGCCAGACCGATGCCGAACGGCTGAAAGACTTGTCACAAAGAAAGATAGAAATGGCTCCTCGACGAGGGCTGCCGTGTTGACGAATCGGGAGATGGCCAGACGCCGCGCGCGCACGGTGCATAATCAACTTGACAGAACTGGAATACACCTCACTAGCTACTTTTCCCCTTTATGCGGCCGCCGGCTTACTGACTCGATGACCAGCAGCAAGGATCATGGAATTCGAATGTGCGTCGGTGGATTTTCCGAGCCTACAAGCCTGCAAGCTCAGACGACTCGTTCCCGTTGACGGGTAATGCTGAACTCAGCTATCCTCATCCGATCTTCCCTCCAAGGTACCTATGCAGCACTTTTCTCTCTTGTTGGAGGCTGAGACCAATGACATGTTTCCCGTATCATGGAGCCACTCGATCGAGTTCAGAGAGGCCTAGAGTCTAGACACGTTTGTGGAGGGCACCTTCAAAGTGGATATCTTTTCTGCAAGGTGTAATACACGCGGATAATGGGACGCGTGATGTTTCTGCAGATCCACGGCTCAGGGGTAAGCAGTGCTAGTGCCAGGTGAGAATGCTAACCTGCAAGGGGAAGAGGCGGCTTGGGCTGAGGTGAGCACCTATTTTTGAACCGCTGGGCACCGTGCTAGGCTGCTAGTTAGCAGCTTTAGCCAAAAACTTCTCGGAAACCTATTAACTAAACAATAAAAATCGAGTTTTTACAGCTCGTCAAATCCTCTGGAAGATCAAAGCCGATAGGTGCTGCTTTGCTCGGCTTGTGCCGTTTCAAGTCGCCTAAACCCCATTCTTCGTGGAGGCTTGGCGGACCCAAACAGTCCTAAACTCCCACATTAAACGGAACGTGAGGGATTTGCAAGGGAGCCCAATCGTGCAGCTATGTACTTTAGACCTCTTTAACGGTAGGCTGTAGGCGGCACTCAGGCACGTTGGAGAAGAGATAAGCAGGCCCAAAACGAAGCTGCAAGCGCTTGCTGTCGGTATCATCTCACGTTGTCAGATGAGAATGACATCTGGAGGTTTCCATGAGCGCAAGAAGGCGAGGAGCACTAAACCCTGACGCTAACATAAACTGCCTGTATGCCCGGCGGGCGACAATGATGGGACGGGAACGAGAAGGATGTGCTGCACAGTGTGGGCAGACTGGCAGACCAGTGATGGCGCACGAAGCCGACTGCATACTACTGCAGGAACACGACGAATGGTTATGCAGTCCCGCCGCACTACCGGCTCGCCAATGCAGGTACAGAAACGCAGACAGTTCCTGTCCTTGGTCCATAGTTTCTTCTCCGAAGAATTCCGCAGACAAAGGTATGAAAGAAAAAGAAAATCTTGGATTATTCTTGAGGCACTGGCGGCGGATGAGTAGGTAGGGATTATACTGTAGTCAAACAGTTGATTCTTGGGAGATCGCCGGCTTGGTTCGGACGCGGCTAACCGCGTGCGCTTGTTGGTTTAACGCAGGGATAGAATATCAACATGTTTACTCTCTGTATTCCGTATTGCTGGTCGAGGAAGAAAATATGGTGTTGTATTTCATACCGAACTGAAAATGATCAACAGGCAAAAATGACCCGTGGCCATATTAACATTGGCGGTAAAGGCGAGGAAGTCTGCGACCACATTGTATGTTGAGCCTTTGTCGGTCAGGTTGGTGTCAGGCAGAGAAGTGTTCTTGGCTTTTAACCCCCCCCTTTTCTTGCATCAGGACAGTCTTGTCCATCGTAGGGCGGTGGGACAAGCATGGGTTCTCATTGGTCTCAAATCGTGCGTAGTCCAACAACCCCCACCATCACCATCACCAGGATGGACTATTTTTTTTTAGACTTCTTGAGACGATGCATCTAGTTATCGTGTTTGTCCCTTGCCGTCAAATCTACACATCTGTCCTGTCTCCGCGAAGCAGATTAGCTGAGCCAAGGAAGTAGTCCATAGGCAAACCTTTCTCATCCGATTGCTTGATAGGATGAATAAAGATGGGAAGGGCTCTAGACCCCAACTCCCCTACTCATCGCAACAACTGAGCCCTCATGTTGAAGATCGAAGTTTCCACTGGGGAGTCGGGTAGCGGAAGGGTCGTACCAACAGCGGTTCTCGTCTGTTTGTGCGAACACTCTACCGGTTCGTAATACAGGAGGACAACTGAAGATCGACAGCCATAACTACCAGATTCCACGGTGTGTCAGTAGGATCAGCTCTGTTGAGGCTGGCCGTTCTTTCGCCGGTGTTATTTCTCTATCATATGCATCTTGTATCCTATGAAAGATGGTGAGGGTGAGGGCAGGCCAAAGAGAAGATAGAGACACATGTCATTTAGAGGTCGATGCTATATCTGATACACACACAAGGCGGCGGCAGCGGCAGCAGCAGCGCAACGGCAAGGATCGCAACCGTCATTTTAGCCGATATCGTGGCCACTACGGCCCACCAGTCTGCCAGTAAGAAGGTAGACGACTGACCGGGGTCACTACAATCCTTCCATCCTGCAAGGGAACAGACGACTACCATGGGGATGGTACTCAGACGAGCCAGACAATCGGACAATGAGAGTAGGCGCTCGGGCGCCTAGGTATTTTGATAGAGCCTCTGTAGAGTAGTTCCGCTGTTGCTTCCGGCTTCATAAATAACTAGTTGCCTAACTAGTAGGAAAGAAACAATAGATGGCACTTTACTTGTTGTCTCGTCCTTGTGGTTCGGTATCGTGAGGTACAAGTTTGGTACCATCGTTAGAGACTTGTTCCCAAACTTCAAAAAGCTTTCGTTGTGTTTCGTCCAATATCTACTCATAGCTAGTTCATGAGGCGAAGGGGGCTGAGGAGGCAGAATTATATACATGTCCCAGGCATGCGTGCAGAGAAAATAGAGAAAAGAAGAAAAATACGATGGATGCAGCCTCTGAATGAAAAAGTCACCAATCAAGTAAGCGATTGAGTTTTGGGGGAACCAAAATCCCCACAACGACGACCTGATAGGCACCTGGGCCACTGGAAACTTGATCCGGTGAATGCGTGACTGCTAGGTGCCCAGGTGCGTGCCCCGGGCTTGCATTCCATACTGTATCTGATCAGGCTAGGCAGCGTCACGTATCAGAAACAGCCCACCAATCATGTCCTAGCTTTGGAGGCTAACACGCCCCGCGAAGCCGTACCTGACGCTAAGTGACAGTACTTCGTACTTGCACTGTATACAGCTATGCAGCCGCAACAGTGGCTGGCCCCATCCGGATTTTTAGCGTAGTTGGCCTCCCCTGCTCCAACCTTGCCCAGCAGCCCAGGTGTCGACCTTTTGTGGTGGGCGAACTGCCCACTTGGGCTGTCGACTAAGCCAGGCTAATCCCAGTCGCTTCTGGTGTCGGAGGTACCACCCAGCACCGATCACTGCTAGTTGTTACTTCGCGGTCGCTGGCTGGGCCGCCGCCCTTTACTCTTTTTTCGAGTTTCCTCCTTTTTTTCCCCTCCTCCCTTTTTCTGTCGTCTTCTCTTCATCTTCATCTTCTTCCCCGTATCGTCACTATCGTCGTTAATCGGCAATTCTTCCACCCTTTCTCCCCATATTCGTTGTTTCCTTTTTTTAAAGTCACGCTCTCTTTTATCTTCATAGCCATTACGGACGCCGTCACTCCTTTCGGGTCCATTTCATTCCTTAGGCTTAACTCATTAGCATCAGTATCGTATCGCAACGATTGACTATAAGTCGCTTGCCACCATTGTATCTACTACTAGTAGCAGTAACTTGCATCGACGACTCGCATTAACTCGACAGCGCACCTTTTTCTGTAGCTTCGGGCCGACACTCCTTGATAATTGCTATCAACTTGTTCAGGATATTCTCATTAGAATAATACTTTCGACATACGCGCGTGGCCGAGTCACATCCCATCGAGATCGTGTCTAACCCCCCGATCTCGAGGTTGACCACACCGTACTTATTAGTTTCTTCATATCAACACTCCTTTAACAGAGATGGAAACTCCCATCAAAATGGAACAACCGGGTTCCGCGGCCCCAACTGCCGCGACTCAGGTTTATTCTACACCAGAGGCTGTATCAACGCCCGACGCATCTGTCGACACGAAGGACAGTCAATCCCCTTCGCCCTCGGCGCCGTCGACCGGACAATCCAATGCCAACTCGAGGCGACCTCCGCGCAAGAGCACCCTGACGCAACAGCAGAAGAATCAGAAGCGACAGCGCGCGACGCAGGACCAATTGACCACTTTGGAGATGGAATTCAACAAGAACCCTACCCCAACGGCAAATGTTCGTGAGAGAATAGCAGAGGAAATCAACATGACCGAAAGGTCTGTTCAGATTTGGTTTCAGAACCGGTATGTATACTCAATGCGAGCATCACGAGGGAACCACAATCACTCACACCCTTTAGACGCGCCAAGATCAAGCTTTTGGCGAAGAAGAGTCTGGAGACCGGCGAGGATATCGACTCTATCCCTGAGTCGATGCGAGCATACCTGGCCATGCAGGCCATGGAATCAGGCAAGGGCCTCGGCGGTCCTTACATGGGACGCACCGGCCTTCTGCCTTACGGGTCGATGATGCTGGGTGGTGACCAAAGTGGACAGGGCAAAGTCCGTAAGTCGCATCGCCAGCAATCCCATATGACTACAGATGACTTACCATTCTAGTAATCCATCACTTGACCTGTCGATCTCTGAGCGTCGGGAAATGGACGCGTGTTGGCCAAAACACGATGGATCTCATCGTTTTCTACTCCCCTGAGAAATGCACCATGACTTACTACATCAACAATGATCAGGCCGGGTACAAGATCGAGTACAACTTCAACGCCATCAAAAACATCTACCTCGAGAATCCCGAGGGCGATGCCACGAAAATGGGCGGAATTGTGATCGAGCTGAACCGACCCCCTAACTTTTTCATGGACTCGTCTCCCAACTCCAATGGCTTCTTCCAGTGCGGTGACTTCACCGAGGATCAACAAGCAACGCACTGTCTCGTCCATCACCTTGGCGGCAACCCAAAGGTTCTCAGCGGGCAGCTTGCTAAGCTGGCTTCTCTTGAGTCTTTCACTAACCGACATAATCCGAATCCTTTCGACATGAATCATGCCTTGTCAGTTTCGGCTCCAGTGTCTCCCACCAACCGCCCATCTTCGCAACCCAACTTCAGTCAGCCCCATGTCGGCATGTACCAAGAGTCGCAGTGGGGAATCAACCCGATGCACGCCGGTATGCGTGCTCCAGGTCACAAGCGACAACGTAGCAGATCAGTACCCACGGCTGTCGACTTCTCCATGTTCCAGAACCCGATGCCGTCGTTCTACATTCAACACCCTGGCGAGAATCAAGGCCAGCCACATAGTCCTAATATCTACGCACCTATTCCCCAACAGCCTACCGGTCTTAATATTGGCCCCAATCTGCGTATCGATACCCAGGCCTCGTACGGCATGGATCTAAGACAGTACCCCTTGTCTGCTGCCACCACTGCCCCATCCGAGTATTCGAGTCCGAATTATTTCTCTCAAGCTCCTGAGAATACGCCATTACCTGCCTCGAGCTTCAATACTCCATACAGCGGCGCATTCCTCTCACCGCTGCCTCAAATCCCGCAGTCCGTATCCCCCCTGTCTTACACCGGCCATGGTGACCCTGCTATTGTTGAGCAATCGCCACCACTTTCTATGCTGCAGCGACCAGCTTCCGCCGACATTTATGGCATGGGCGAGTCAGCTATTTCCGATGATGGGCATAGCTTGAATGAGATGTACTCGAAACACACTATCAATCTTCCGATGCATCCCCACTCACCTGGCTTCATGGAATCTAACCAAGCCGATTTGGACATGAACCAGCTCGTGCAATTCGACACTGTGGACCCATCCAGCCTTTCTCCTGAGAGCATGCACCATCACCAATGATGATGTGGTTGCTCTCAATTTGGTTAGTTTAGAAGCATGGACTTCGTTGTGTTCTAGCTTCACTCCTCTCCTTGTGGCGTTGTGGGACTTTATACCTCTTGTCATTTTGGGGGTCTTGTTCATATTCGCATCGGAAATCTTTCTCCAATCTGCTCTTGGGTACAAGGCTCGATCTAATTCTTATCCCATGTCATCGATTTCATCGGCCACAAAGCTCAGCATGACGATACTCTTTTCGGCATTCGATTGTGCGTGTCTGGTACCATTTATTATACCTCGTTGCCGCTCTATTTCGCC
>JAOXNK010000003.1:91140-103297 GCA_028566675.1 Hypoxylon intermedium
ATACGCATGAACGCAAACAAGTACGTACGTGCCAAAGCACCCAAGATTCAGGGTCTACTCAATCGTATTGTTATCCTCCTTGTATTGGTTGTTCTGTCCTTGACGGTCGGTTGCATGGGGGGCTACTATCTCTGGAGAGACTCCTATGAACAATACGCCCCATATCTTCAGAATGCCCAAGTACCTTTTGCACACATTTGGTTTGGCTTCATCATTGCCTTCAATACCTTGATTCCACTGTCTCTCTATGTCAGTCTCGAGATCATTAAAGTAGGACAGTTCATCCTGCTGAGTGATATGGAGATGTACGACCCCGAGACCGACACGCCCATGGTTGTCAATACTACCACTATCCTCGAGAACCTGGGTCAAGTCAATTATGTCTTCTCCGACAAAACCGGCACTCTGACCGAGAACAAGATGCGCTTTCGGAAGCTCAGCGTCGCAGGGACAGCCTGGTTGCATGATATGGATGCCAAGCGGGGTGAAAAGGAGGGCGTACCACGGAAACTCGGAGGCAACCAGAAAGGCGCAGACCGACAGATTGACAACGAAGCGATCATACATACGGTCGCTGATAGAGATGAGCCTATCGAGACGCCGTTGATTAATAACCAGGGCTCCGGCCGGATGTCGAGTGCTCGACCTGGTCATTCTTCGCCGGTACCAAAGACGGAAGCTTTGCTAAATTATATCCATCGAAACCCTGACACGACATTTTCGAAGAAAACCAGACAATTTCTCCTTTGTATCGCGTTGTGCCACACATGCCTGCCAGAAGTTAAGGAAGATGGCGAAATTGCTTTTCAAGCAGCATCCCCAGATGAACTTGCACTAGTACAGGCTGCTCAGGATCTAGGCTATCTCCTCATCGACCGCCCCACGCAATCCATCAAGCTTCAACTCCAGGATTCAGGGGGGGAACTTGCTATGGAGACGTATGAGGTGTTGGACGTGATTGAGTTTAGCAGCAAGCGGAAGCGAATGTCGATTATCATTCGCATGCCCGACGGCCGGATCTGCGTGTTCTGCAAGGGCGCTGATAATATCATGATCGCTCGTCTAAGAAATGCGCACCTCGCCAAACAGAAAGCATCCGACGTGGAACGAAGAGCTAGTAAGCGGAAGAGTATGGAAGCTGAGAGGGCCATGAGCCGTCTTAGTGGCACGTATAGCCCCAGAAACAGCACAAGCAAGCGCAATAGCATTTTTCGGAGGGGCAGCCGACAAAAATCAGCAGAAATAAATCGTCGTTCAGTTATGTCGGATGATCTAGATACTTGGCTAACCAGGCGCGAGACATTGGATTTGGACGAGACTGTGAGACACGAGGAAAACTTAAGCACCCCTCGACAGTCGATAGTCCTCTCTCCAGTGTTGCTTGCTGGGACCGACGATGTCTACGAGGGATTGGTGGATGAAGCCGTAGCTGCGGATGACGGCGCTACCTTCGAGCGGTGCTTCCACCACATCAGCGAGTTCGCCTCAGAAGGCCTAAGAACTCTTCTCTTCGCATATCGGTACATAGGCGAAGAAGAATATGAGGAATGGCGGAAAACCTATCGGAATGCTACTACAAGCCTGGTAGATAGGCAACAACGTATAGAGGAAGCGGCAGAACTGATTGAGCAAGACTTCGATCTTGCTGGCGCTTCTGCCATTGAAGATAAGCTACAACAAGGGGTGCCTGAAACAATCGAGAAGCTTCGTAGGGCGCATATCAAGGTGTGGATGCTCACTGGAGACAAGCGTGAGACTGCGATCAACATCGCGCACTCTGCAAGATTAGCGAAACCCTTCTCTGAAATGTACATCCTTGACGCCACCGTGGAGGATATGCAGGAGAAAATAACCTCGACGCTGATTGACGTCGGCCGCGGCGTGGCGCACTCCGTTCTCGTCGTTGATGGCCATACTTTGGGCGTGATTGAAAAGGACGAGTCCTTGAAGATTATGTTTCACGATCTCGCCGTTCGTATGGATTCTGTCATCTGCTGTCGCGCGTCTCCCTCTCAGAAAGCAGGTTTGGTTCAGGCCATTCGCGACACAGTGCCGTCTTCTTTGACTCTAGCCATTGGCGACGGGTCAAACGATATTGCTATGATTCAAGCGTCCCACGTCGGTATCGGTATTTCTGGCCGCGAAGGTCTCCAGGCTGCTCGTGTCGCTGATTACTCGATCGCCCAGTTTAGATTCCTCCAACGGCTTCTGCTCGTTCATGGACGTTGGATGTATCTGCGTACTGCCAAATATATACTAGCGACGTTCTGGAAAGAACTGGTCTTTTACCTTATTCAAGCCCAGTATCAGCGGTGGAATGGCTACACGGGCACTTCGATCTACGAATCGTGGAGTCTGACAGTGTTTAATGCGCTCTTCACTTCTCTACCGGTTATTCTGCTTGGGATTTTTGAGAAGGACCTCAAAGCTGAAACCTTACTAGCAGTCCCCGAGCTCTACTCGTTTGGTCAACGGAGCGAAGCTTTCAATTTCAAGAAGTACTTGACCTGGATGTTTTCGGGCGCGGTCGACACGGTTATCATCTACATGATGGTATGGGGTTTTTTCAAGGACATTCTCTTTACCGAGAACAACTCACTCTTCCCGCTAGGGCAACTAGCATTTACAGTTGCTGTGATACTGATTAATGTGAAGATCTTGTAAGTTAGCATCTCATCTAAGCTGTGATCCTTCTAACGAGGTGTACCTAGGATCCTGGAATGTCATCACAAGACAGTGATCACGTTTGGTGGGTTTGCCATATCTATCGTTGGCTGGTTCGTCTGGAACCTGTTTATAGGAGGCATCTATCCTCTGAAGTTTGGTCCATACGTCGTGCGCGGTTCTTTCATTCACGAGTTTGGGAACAAGTTGGGCTGGTGGGCGACCGCAGCCACGATCGCGGCCGTGCTCGCGTTCGAGTTGGGCCTCACGGCGTTGCAGCGCATCTACTTCCCGCGAGACCAGCACTTATGGCAGGAGATAGAGGGTGAAGGAGGGATCTCGGAAGTCTTGAAGGAACATGCGGCCGAGGAAGGGCGCGCTGCATCAGAGCAACAGGGTGACAACGATGTAGACTTGGAAGAGCACCGACTGAGTCCCGTTTTCAGCGAGGGATCGTCCAACTCGACGCCACGGAGTCGTGGCACTGGCGAATATTGGCGGGCCATTCCTAAGGGGAAACGAGTACAGACGGCATGAATAACGAATGAAAATGTTGCGGTTTGATGTGTCGACGCTTGGGAATCGGGATGGGAAAAATGGCACTTCTTCGCCACTGCAGCATATGAGGTGCAACGGATTCGGTATGGTTGGTTTTAAACAGCAGGCGTTGGATTCTGGCTAGGCTAGGGGAAAACTGTAGATACCCTAGAAGCAATTTGGAGTATGACTCTATGGCATTGAATTTACTGCATACCTACCTAGGTAGGTACTTGTTCAGTTGGTGGCGGTAGTTCCGATTGCTCTAACTGGAGTATTAACAACGACAGTGAAGTTGTGGCCTGTCGCATGATCAAAGCCCCTCTTGCGACCTGTCCGCCTTACATTACGTACGGCCCACGGGGTACACTGCCATTTAGGTATCATAATGAACAAGGTAGAGCTATCGTCTCGAAGCCAAGATTCACCGTTATGGGCGGATGGTATATGTATCAACTAGAGCGACCTCGCGGAGAGAGAGCAACAGGTGAAGCTCATGGGGTTGATTTTCCATGGAGCGAGTCCCGTGGGATCATGGCTGGGAGAGCCTCACGGTAGGAGGCGCGATATTGGCTTCGACGTGGTGCGCGAGAAAAGCTCACAATTGATTCCTAATTTGTGGGTAAATAATCCCTTCTATGGACCCATGTGCAGATCTGTGCGTAGAGACGCGGTCGTTTCAGTGTTAAGCAAGGGTCGATTCGGGGGTTACATCGCGTTCTCGTATGCCGCCGTCGGTCAATCTCAATTCTCTTTCTTGCTTCATCATGAGCAGTACTCTAGCAGTACGATTCGGGACTCTACGCTAGGTATGGTATAGTATCGAGAGATATGAAGTTGGAAAATGGGGTTTCGGGCTTTCAGGCCCTGGTGAGGGAGACATTTAGAGAGCAGCGATTTCGGGGGCAGCAACTCGATCCCACTCCAGCGCAAGCCCGCCGGCGGCGAAGCCAAGAGAAGCGGCATGACGAGAAATTGATACGGTTATTGGAGTGGGAAAACCTTCGTATGTCCCCCAACAACATGTGTTGGTACATTCTGCTTGCTAACTGGTGCGGATAGCACCTTGGAAACAGTAAGTGGCACAACTTATACTAGCGAGATGGAGAACCCTTTGCTCACACGTGTCGTCGACTAGGCATGGGAGCGAGCACATGCGGACTGGCTACCGACCAGAATGCGTTTCACTGTGGTCATGTATGCATAGCTGGTCGTATGTCCATAACGAGACAGGTTTGGTTTGACTACTCGGAGTGATTACGGCCAAGTCTCTGACAGACAGCAGTGAACATCTTCTCTCATATCATCGGTACACTCGTCTTCCTAGCGTTACCATTATATGTTTTCAGAACCGAGGTCCCGCCGCGCTATAGAATAGCAACGACGGCCGACATCATAGTCTGCAGTGTATACTTCTTGGGTGTCGGCGTCTGTTTTACCCTGTCAACTCTGTGAGCCTTCAAAATGACACCTCCGATAATATGTAGCATCTAACAGCCGTTAAGTTTTCACACTTTCATGTGTCATAGCGAGGTTGTGTACTCTCTAGGGGTGAAGCTTGATTACCAAGGAGTTCTGTTGTTGATGTGGGGAGCCAATGTACCCCTTATTTACTACAGCGTTCCATGCGAACTAAAGAGTCAGGTCGCCTACTGGGCCTTTAACACCGTGCTCGCCGGACTATGCTCATTTGCTACATTCCATCCGTCGATCGGGGGACCGCATCTCGGACATGTGCGTGCTTGGCTGTTTGCCTCATTTGGTTTCTGCACCGTCATCGCTCCTAATCTCATCGGAATTATGAAGTACGGATTCGAGGAACAGAGCCACCGGGTTGGCCTTGCTTGGATAGGGGTTACCGCTCTACTCAACGGCACTGGCGTACTCGTCTACGGTCTAAAGGTCGGTATAATCTAACATCGAGGCCGCATATAATTGCTCACCATGTTGCAGTTTCCAGAAAGATGGTACCCTCGAACATTCGATTTATTCGGCGCAAGTCACCAGCTCATGCACATCATGGTAGTCTTGGCGGCCCTGTCCTACACGAAGGCTATGTTACAAGCCTTTGACTTTCATCACGAACTTGGCGGGTGTAGCGAGGACGCATTTTATACGAGTCGCCTATAACTAACGCTATTAAATTTACCAAATATTAAAAAAAGGGAGCCGACGCTTCAGTTTACGAGGCCAGTCTAAAGTCTAGTCGCTTGTTCCCAACATCCTGGTGATCGGCAAGATAGACTAGTTGCTCCTCAGGGGTCATGGCGTTCCACCTGCGCTCCCTCACACGGTTCCGCCAGACGTAATACGTTTTCGCTAGGACATACAGCACTAGATTCAAGCCTAGGATGCCAATCAAGACGCTATTACCCCTTCTGTACAATGGCGCGTCGTCTGAGCGGTAGATATTGGACGAGATAATCACACCGGCTTGCAGAAACATATTGTACAGCGCGGCACCGACAGCTCGCGAGCGAACAGTGTTTGAATTCCGAGAGATCCAGCCTACTTGCACGGGATGTCCTTTGAGGAAGCATTAGTCGATAGCCTCTTTTTTCTATATATAAAAATCAGGTGGCCACTTACCAAGGGGTGCGGCTAGGAGCAGCGAGATCATGCCCCACGTTAACCACATGTTCTTTTGGGTGTCCACTACTCGCAGGTAAATGAGAAATGGGAGGCACCAGAACTGGAAAATCGACGCGCATGCGGCAAGTTGTCCTGTGTATTCCGCAAGGGTGGCCAGCGCTATCATGTTAAAGACTGAGATGTATCTTAGCTCACTTCATATTAGTATCAGGAGGGTATCCTAACTCTTCAAAACCAAGTACGGGATTGAGAGGAGATTAGTTTGAAAGGTATCGAACCCAAGACCACGCAAGGAAAGACTAAGATACTGCTGCGGCGAAAGGGTGGGGATGTTGAATGTTAACCCGATGCCGTAGAGTGGCCTCTTTGAGTTAGCAATGCTCCGTGCTCGAGGGATAGTAAGGATTACCAGAGGTCTGTATCGGTCAAACTCTTCCATAGTAACTTGGGAGTGATGGGCTGTCGATTGTGCATTGTCCCCTTACTCGGGTCGTCTCGGATAATCCTGTTAACCATGATAGTCTCCTCACTAGGGCCAATTAGCATCTCGAAATTCTCGTCATTGTTGAATAGGGGTTAGGGGTTAGGGGTTCCGCACCGTGGTGTAAACCATCCGTGTTTCCCTCGAGACCAACTTGCGGTTTGGGTTGGGCCCGGCGGCATCATAACGAAGGACAGTAGCCCGATAATCCCCGTAATAAGTCCCTTTTCGGGAGTTAGTCCAGTCTATCGTAAAAGTTGGCAGCACCTCACTTCGATTAGAAAGAGCCACCTCCAGCCCGAACGACCTTCAACACCTCGCATATGAAGCAACCCAAACGCGATAATGGCTGCGAGTATATCGGCTATGAACATACCCGTCCAGAAAAAGCCCAGACGGATGGTAAGCTCGTGGTGTTTGTAGAAGTACGAAAGGTACAGCACGCACTACTCACAGACGGCATTCAGCGAAGAGCATATACTGAAGCCTGGATACAACATACCTCCGGGATGAATCCGCCTTGCAGGAATGCTAGCAACGCACGTGTTGCAAGGAAGGACGATCGACCAGTAAGCGCAAACTGGGACGCAGACACGACCGAGAAGAGAACGATCTGAGACGGGATCCATCTATCAGGCCCTAGCCACTTGGCTAATAGCTGAGCTGGGAACTCGCCGGCCAGGAAACACAGGGCATAGACCGTGTTCCCAAGGTTGTAATCTTTACCCCTTAGTATGATAATAGTCAACTTAGACTAGAAAAGCTTACCGTTGGTAGTCATATGCATGTCCTCTAAGAAGTTGTCGGTGAGCGATTGAGCTAGATTTGCCCTATCCAGTTCCATCGCCGTGAACATGATAGACGTCCAGGTCATGATACGCCAGTCAATCTTCCTTACAACTTCATTCTCCTCGTCCCATGTCCACCGTGCTCTCGGGTCGAACCGATGTAGGTTCTCCCTAGACGATGTAAGTAACTCATCGACACTTACTTGGCCGAGTATCTGTCTCACCAATCATCCCGAGGCTTATACTGAGGCGCAACATCGACGTTGTCGTAGACACTTGGCTAATGTCTCATGTTCATTAGTGCTGCTTGACCTTCTGATACCCCCTGTAGAGGTCCTGTATACCTGAGTAGCGATATCATTCAGCTCGTACTGCTTCGACTTCTGAAACCATAGTTTCTTGTGCGCTTCAGGCTTTCCAAGGGATGGAATGGCATCAGTAGCAGTTCTTTCGTCGTTAGGTCCAAGTTCAATCTCGTCAGCTAGAGTTAACTTCTCAGAAACATGTTCTGGGATGACAGTCGCCATAGCTGAGACCTGTACTCGAAGTCCACTTCATTTAGGTTGTATAGGTGAGGGTTATTTCCAACAAGTTGTCAGCCGTAATGTAATGGGTATCTAACAAGGACTCCAACAGCTCCCCATGCCCCCTTAATGCTACTTGGTACGCACCAACTCGCCGTGAAAGATGCGGGGTAAGGCCCGGCTGAGAGGTTGATGACTTTAGGCTGCTGATACTGCGTATAGGTGCCATATTATACCCCAATGCTGACTCTCCTATGATCGGGCTGAACTTGCCCCAGAATCTCGGTATGACTTGCAGGTAATGTATCTCAAACTACCTAGTTACATGGTGTATGTCGTCATCTAATTATCAATGAGCCGGGCGCATTCTCCAAGAGCTGGGCGTCTTCGACTGGGAGGCTACTAAGCTTCGAATGAGACTGCTGGATGCTTTCAGGGGATACCGATCTTTCACTAGCACACTACTTGACACTTTTTCATACTTACTTTCGAGCTGAACATAGTCATGAGGACGCTGTGGCATCCCAATGTCTTCGCTACGCTGTCTTGGTCAGTCTTTGTGTGTGGAACAATATTCGGGCCAGTCGACCAGAAGCCAATCACGCTTCTGGATGAGGCAAAAACCGAGGGACAACCACGACCCAATATTGTGTTCATTATCACAGATGACCAGGACCTTCATATGAACTCGCTTGACTACATGCCATTTGTGCAAAAGCATTTGATCGATCATGGCACTATTTTTCGGCGGCACTTCTGCACAACCGCTCTCTGTTGCCCTTCTCGGGTGACTTTATGGACTGGCAAGGCAGCTCATAACACAAACGTCACCAATGTGGTTCCGCCGTATGGTATGACATCCGACCACGAGCCATAGCAACTGCTAATTGCTATTAGGCGGTTATCCTAAATTTATAAGTCAAGGATTGAACGATAAATACCTTCCAGTCTGGCTGCAAGAGTTAGGGTACAATACATACTACACTGGGAAGCTGTTCAATGCGCATTCTGTTGATAACTATCATTCACCACATGCTGCGGGCTGGACTGCATCCGTAAGTTTCATCGTAGAAACTGGAATGAGTGTTAACCATCGACAGGATTTCCTCTTGGACCCTTTCACGTACTGGTATATGAACAGTACGTATCAGCGAGACCAAGACCCACCAGTCAGCTTCGAAGGCCGACATAGTGTCGATGTGCTAGAAGAGAAAGCGCTAGGACTACTAGATGAAGCAGTTGAAGCTAAGAAGCCATTCTTCCTTGGAGTCGCCCCAGTCTCGCCGCATGCCAATTTGTGGTCTTCCGCTTTCAAGGATGGTAACCACAGTGACCTAGAAGACATCGAGTTCTCGCCGCCAATACCAGCGAAGAGGCACGCCAAGCTCTTCGAGGGCATTAAAGTCCCTCGAACGGCGAACTTCAATCCAGATAAGCCATCGGGTGCTAGTTGGATCCGGAAGCTGCAGAAACAGAATCAGGAGACCGTCGATTATAACGATCGATTCTACGTGCAGCGACTTAGAGCCCTACAGGGTGTCGATGAGATGGTGGACTCCCTAGTTCGCCGTCTAGACAGCCTCAGAATCTTGGATAGCACCTACATTATCTACACGACAGATAACGGATATCACATAGGGCAGCACCGGATGCAACCTGCCAAGCAATGCAGCTTCGAGGAGGATATTAACATCCCGCTTATTATCAGGGGGCCTAGAGTCCCGAAGAAATCAAGCAGTGACATTGTTACTACACACACAGATCTTGCCCCTACCTTGCTCAAGATAGCAGGTGCCTCTTTGAGAGACGATTTTGACGGGCTCGCGATCCCGCTCACGAAGAATGGTCTGGAACAAGCTACCGAAGCACGCCATGAGCATGTAACGATAGAGCACTGGGGCTTCGCTTCTAACGAGGGCCAAGTACTCGATTCCTACCCAAGACTGCATGCGAACAATACATACAAGGCCCTTCGTGTTATCAGCAAAAACTACAACTTGCACTACCAGGTATGGTGCAATAACGAGCGCGAGCTGCACGACCTGACGACAGATCCGGGGCAAATGGCCAACCTCTTGCATCCGGACGAGAAAGCGCCGGAGAGCATTGCTGGCGCGCCTCTCGATAAGCTCGTCGCTAGGTTGGACTCGCTACTTTTCGTCCTCAAGTCATGCAAAGCAGAGACTTGCATCCACCCCTGGCGAGCCCTGCATCCGGCCGGCAATGTCGAGAGCCTGAGAGATGCGCTTTCTCCACGGCTCGACCCCTTTTACGAAGATCAGTCTAGGAAGGTCGAGTTCAACAGGTGTGAGATGGGTTTCATCCTCGATGCTGAGGGGCCGCAGTTCAAGCCTGACGAGTTTCTCTCCGCTTTCGACCCGAAATGGCACGAATGGACCTGACTTCATACCCATTCAACGGCTTGGTACCTTCACACAATGTACGAAGGATTTCATCAAAACAGTTAGCTGGCTGGAATTGTTTCTACACGTTGGTGCGAGGTAGGTAGCTAAGAATCGTCTATCAACCCCCTAGCTCTAGTTTAATTTAGATATCGTCGTGGCTTCAATTCAAATCATGGTGGTAGCCAGTGTGAGCAGCAGACCTAACTTGTCGCAACTTGCATGCCATCTATTGAGCTCCTTGCCGCGATCCGAGCTAGGGGAGCTTTGGCGGGCTTCTACCAGATCTCCAAAGATCTTGAGCGACCTGTTTCCATCCTGGTGATGTATGATCCGCGCAGCCTCCCACTCAGCCCTTGTTCTTGCACTCCAGAGCGACGCCGGAGAAGGGAGAGGAAGTGTGCGACAGCTGGTGATGCTAGGGCACTTGGCCCCAAACCTCAGATCTATCACGCGACTCAAGAGAAACCACGTAATGGCGCACCTCCGCCGTGTCTCATTATGAGACCATTCTTCCCAAGTCGCGGTGGGATCGTCGGTAACAAACCACACTGTCTGGTCGATCTCGGTGACCTTTTTGCAGTAGAGCTATCGCAGTCAATATCCCAACCTAAACGCCGCCGAGTAATTGAGAACATACCTCGAATGTCATGAGCATCTGCAAACGCACCTTGGGAATTCCGTGCGTGGAACTATTGTCTAGCGCAAACATGATCATATACACAACCTGCGCCTGCATCCCCGATATGAGCTCGTCTAGCGAGTAGCTCGACAAGCCGCGGAGTAATCGTCGGTTCTCCTCGTTGACCATCGGCCAAAGAGTGTCTTCTGCAGACTGCTCGCGGCTCACGTACAAGCTCGCAAGCTTCGAGCACCTAGCAATGTTCTGGGGAAGCTCAGACAAGTACCAAAACCCATGATTGAACCACGAGAATGTTTCTCTGCTGATCATCGTCATGGGAAGCCCTCGCACCGACTCTAAAATAAACCTGGCGCTATGCTGAGCGACCGGGTCGGCCATGAGATCTGGTATCGAGCGTGGCAACAAACCAGACAAATCCAGAGTAGCTGAAGAGCCGAAGTTAAGCTGCAGTGCGTCGTATGCCGACGAGGAATCAATGATCGACATTTCACCGCGCCTGCAACCTGATGGCTCTATCGCGCTGTCGTTGCGACCAGGCACCTTGATTGTCTGGGTATTCGGCGCGTTAGGACCCTCGTAGACACAGCGGAGAGATTTGGCTTTGCAGCGCAAGCACTCTCGCTCGAAACTGCATTTTGCTTTGGCAGAGTGACACTCTCTACAAGAACGCGGCCGTCGTCTGGGGCGGTCTTGACTGCGTCGGCAATAAGAGATATGTCGCTTGTAGGCAGACTCTGGATGCGAGGTTAACAACTACGATATGTCTACGTATTGATAGAACAGACGTTGACAATCGTCTTACCTGTGGATATAGGTTTTTTACACAAATAACAGATGTGTATAACATCTGAAGTAAGAAGCCTGGCTGACATGACGGAATTGCCACAATATTTCAAAGATTATATGATGTTTATCGCTTTGAATGGAAATAGGTTAGTGTCATATCCGCTGTGATTAGTCAGCATTCATTACATGTCAGCTGTAGACATTGACGGCGCTTTGTTTTCATTTCCCTTTCTATACCTAATCTTGCAAAATAAGGACAAAGTCGTTGATTGTCAGAGAATCCCATAATGATATATATCTTGTAGTTCTCATAACCCCCTTCCAACCTATAAGTCGTTCTATACCTGAATAATGAGACCCCTGAGTCAACGACATCATACATGAGGCTCTTCGTCGAAGTGTTCCCATCTAACAGGCATATTGATTTAGCTAACCACTTACCACTATTGTCAATACTATACGCTACTTCAACACTAGGGTCAGCTTCTTTTATTCACCTAGTTTGGCATTTAGGCTGCCTACCTACCTAAGTCCCACGCAAATTTATAGAAGGGTAGCCCCTGATAATCAAACTTGACTGACATTCATCAGAGCGGCCGACCATTAAAGGGTTCGGCTAAAAGTATGTGTTTAGATTGGGGTACTACACTAGAGCAATCTTTACTGCAGTCTATACCTGCTCTACATTATGCTCCAATTAGTTATACGTAGTTGCGTCAAAGTCTCCTGAGAATGGTACA
>JAOXNK010000003.1:110401-128086 GCA_028566675.1 Hypoxylon intermedium
ATGGAAAAAGAAAGACAATGTATGGGTTCAAGAGGAATAGCGGTAGCAGAATCAACTGCAATGACCAGGCAACGACCTAGATAGTTCAACCTCTATGGTTTAGGTCTTCAGCTGATTATTTACCTGGAGACTGCTCAACCGCAGTGGGAGCTGGTTCATGATGTTAGTGGGCATAAAGGAAATCGTAAGAACACTGGCGAGGTGAAGTACAACGGCTTTGTACTGGGTACTTCACAGCATTGATTTTGAAGTGAGCCGAATGCTTCCGAGCTACTGACGTACTTGTATACCATATTTGTAGAGGGACCTATGATTCGTCCCTCCATGGCAATGGCGTGAAGTGTGTCGGTATTCGTGAAGGATCGTGATTTCATTCTGAGATATGGCGCTATGCAGATGGGTCAGCTAGGCCCAAGAATAATGATGACAGTCCTAGTATACTCACTATTAAAGACATGCCCTTTTCCTCCCACGACCAATGAAATACCCCTTGAAAGATAAACCGCAATCTGCTGAACAGTATTATCAGTCCCAAACAGCCACCATACTTTTCACCATTAGCTAGTGCTTAGGTTATGAGGTCTGCCACGTTCATAGGCATCTCGTCGATTTGGGTAGAGTAATACACTATTTGTTTGTTAATACCGGTCTGTCGTGAAAAGGGATAATGGTTTACTCACACTCGATGTCTCGGAGAATACGAACATCCTCGCTAGTGACGAAGTTGATTGCAACACCCTTTCTACCAAAACGTCCGCTTCGGCCGATGCGGTGGATGTAGTTTTCTCTGTTGCTGGGTAGATCGTAGTTGATAACTAGGCTGACCTGCTGAACATCGATACCACGGGCCCACACATCGGTCGATATGAGGACTCTGCTATTGCCTTGTCTGAAGTCTTGCATGATGCTGTCTCGTTCCTTCTGGGGCATGTCTCCATGCATGCTGCTGACCGTGAAATTAGCTTCGCGCATCTTGTCGGTCAACCAATCCACCTTGCGCCGGGTGTTGCAGAAGATGACTGCCTGAGTGATGGTGAGTGTGTCGTAGAGATCGCAAAGGGTATCGAATTTCCAGTCCTCTTTCTCGACAGCAATAAAGTATTGCTTCAGACCTTCGAGGGTCAGTTCGTCACGCTTGACGAGGATACGGACGGGGTCGGTCATGAACTTGGTTGTCATGTCCAAGACATCATACGGCAAGGTGGCTGAGACTACGACGACTTGGGTTGCGGGTGGTAGATATCGGTAGACATCGTAGATCTGCTCTCGGAAACCCTGGTTGAGCAATTCATCCGCCTCGTCGAGGACAAGCATCTTGATTTGGCGGGTTCGCAGGTGACGGCGTCTAATCATGTCTGCTACACGGCCAGGCGTACCAGAGACAATGTGCTGGCCATAGTCGAGCTTTCGAATATCCTCTCCAACGTTGGTGCCACCGATGCAGGCGTGGCATTGGACGTTCATGTAATCACCCAGGGCCATAACAACTGATTGAATTTGGGTAGCAAGCTCGCGGGTCGGGGACAGAACGAGGGCTTGGGTTTCACGGATTGCAGTGTCGATGACCTGAAGCATGGAAATAGAGAATGTGGCCGTCTTTCCAGTTCCCGACTGGGCTTGCGCGATCGTGTCGCGTCCCTTGCAGATCTGGACAATGGCTCGGGATTGGACGGCGGAGGGGGACTCGTAGCCGTATGCATAGATGCCACGAAGGAGGTTTTCTATAGGATAAAGTCATGGTAAGTACTCGTACTGCGACTGTGAATTCAATAATAGTAGCCTTACCCTTCAATGACATGGACTCGAAGGTTGGATGCACTGTGACCTCCTTCGAAGTGGAAAACTCCATCTTCTCGTCAGCGCGACGATCGATACCGCCTCCTTCCGCCATGATGAAGTGATGTTTCCTGGCGTGGTGAAGTGGAAGTTGGATGTGATGCGCTGTAGAAGCTGTAGAAGCTGTAGAAGCTGTTGATGTTCTGGACGCGAAGAATGCGATGCGAAGAAGGCGACTGGATAAAATCCACATTCACTAGAATTTTTATGGAGATACTCATCAGTTTAGTGGGTAGCTGTGGCTAAGAGTTAGCTAGCGGCTAGACACCGAGGTCCACCTAATATTCCAGGGCTGGAGGTACCTAGCCACTGTGGCCAGTGCAGCTAGTTCGTACCGCGTTTTTCATTGGACCTGACAAAAAAATAAGGTCGAGGCTCTACCAAGTTTCTGTTCAGCCTCATCATCAATCTTTCCACGCTTTCACGTTCTTCATATTTTGGTCCAAACGCGCCTCTCACACTTCTTATGATTCTCGTCTGATCACCACATCACCACATTACCAAATCATCTTGTAAAGGGCCTCTTAAATTACAAAGTCAAGATGCTTATGGAAGAGCAAAGATTCCTGCACGAGGACCTTGAGCGCCTCGAGCAGGGTATCGCAGACCGAATTGGCGATGAGCCTAAACACGTGAGTCGCCTACATCCTATATACGAGAACTACTCTACTAACTATAGTCTATAGATACGGGATCGCTTAGCACGAGATCACCAAATATCCCAGTTTCTCGATCGCATATCTTCGCAGTCTACCAAGCTCCTGACGATATATCGCGATGAGGATGGAACAAGATCGCGCGAGATCCAACAAATGGGCAGCGGCGATCTGACGGAGGAATTCTATAAGCAGTTGGCTGATATAAAGGCTTTCCATGCGAAATACCCCAACGAGCCCGTTGAAAATCTCGAGCGCGCATACCGACCGGTAAAAGGACCTGACGCCGAGTTGCAACCGAGCATTGTGGATACCATGTTTACCGGCGAGGAAGCGTACGGCCGGTTCTTTGATCTCCACGGCTGTCACGAGATGTACCTCAACCTCCCCAACGCAAAGCGATTAAGCTATCTTCAATACCTCGACTCGTTCGATAACTTCGCGCCGGGTGCTGGTGGTTTGAAGAGAGCCGAGAAGTTGACCGACCAATATTTCAAATATGTCGGCCAGCTTTCTCAGGACCTGGAAACATTCATGCGAAAGACGAGACCACTGGAGAATGTTGACAAGGTCGTAGGAGATTTTGACAAGGAGTTCGACGCCGCATGGGAGAAGGAGGACATTGCGGACTGGAAAAATGAAGAGTGGAGCGGGAAGTCTAGCGGCACAGCGAGGCAGACGTCCTCAGCCGAAGCTGTATGGTGCGACGACTGCGAAAAGGAGTTCAAGAACGAGAACGTATACAAGGGCCATCTTTCAGGCAAGAAACACGTCCGAGCGGCAGCCGAACGGGCGCAAAGACTACAAGGCACATCTGCGGAGTCCAGCGGTGCAGTCAACGGAGCGAGAAAAGGGGGAGATTCTACGTACCGGTTGAAGGAACGCGCTATTGCGGAAAGGGAATTCCGAGTTAAGCGTCTTGCAAGTGCGATGAGCACGGAGCGAAGCGATACTAGGGTTAACGTGGAGCGTAAGCAAGGCATGACGGAGCGCGAGAGGCAGCAAGAGTTGGAGAACCTGTTCAGCGCGACTGCCCCCACATCGCAGGCCAAGGACGCCGAGGATGGTGAGGACAACGACGACGAGGACAGGATCTACAACCCGCTGAAGTTGCCACTTGCCTGGGACGGCAAGCCTATCCCGTTCTGGCTGTACAAGCTTCACGGACTTGGTGTTGAGTTCCCTTGCGAAGTATGCGGCAACTTCGTGTATATGGGACGGAGGGCTTTCGATAAGCACTTCAACGAGGCGAGACATATTTACGGCCTCAAGTGTCTGGGCATTACGAACACGAGCCTCTTTAGAGACATCATTAGCATCGATGAAGCACTGCGGCTATGGGAGAAGATACAGAAGGACAAGAGGAAGGATAAAGTCGACGACGGGAGTGTCGTGCAGATGGAGGACGCCGAAGGCAATGTTATGCCGGAGAAGGTCTACTACGACCTGCAAAAGCAGGGTCTGCTGTAAAAATATGTGGATGTACCACGATCATACCCAACCTTGGAACTGCTTTATACATACCCAATGAGCCCTAAGGGCATCAAGGCTGCAAGGACACCTCCCACTGCCGACTGCTCGGACATGAATTAAGTGGATGGAGTGGAGGTGAATCTGCAATGAGGCCCGATCCCGATCTGATAATGCCGAGAAGGCGATCTAATCGATAGTGAATCATGGATTAAGCATTTTATCGAAGGTGGCCTGTGCGGTGCTGGCTGCATCGACTCAACCCCACGGCCCCACCAGCTGGTTGTTTTCCTTTTACCTGCATATTTACCCCTGTAGTACATAGTTGCTCCGTGACGTCGCCCATGTAAATAATAAGACAGCTCATCAACTTCATCTTCCTCTCGAATGTCGTGGTGTTGTTCGACTTACACCTGGTGATGCCAAATTGCACATGCGTCTGATCCATGTCATAGAAATGGACTTAGCATCGCAGGGTGACCGCCTATCTCACTTTATTTCCGATCCAAGGCCTCATCGCTGAGACGCGCTACCAAAAATGGCGGTGCTATCGAAACCTATCCCCCCATTATATACCGTATACATCTTGCGTTCAACTGTCCGCAATGCCTCCTTATATATCGGCTCGACACCTAATCCACCAAGGCGACTGAAACAGCACAACGGCGAGGCAAAGGGCGGTGCGGCGCGCACAGCGCGAGTTACGCTGAGGCCATGGGAGATGGTCGGCCTTGTTTCGGGATTTCCAGGAATGGTCGCGGCTTTGAAATTCGAGTAAGCCTTCTTGGAAGAAATTGTGTACCGGAAGGCTGATTGTTTGTAGATGGGCCCTTAACAACCCTCACAAGTCACTTCATATCCCGTCCTCGTCCCGAATAACGACCGCGGCGGGCAGAAAGCGGAATGGCCACCCCAAGCGCCGACCCCATAATTTGATCTCGATACTTTCAAACCTCCATCTACTACTTCGGGTACCTAGCTTTGCTAGGTGGCCTCTAAATGTGCACTTCTTCGTGCCAGAAGTACACGAAGCATGGAAGGGATGGTGTAGTACAGTAGACGAGCCTCTCCGGGATACTATCTGTGTCTTGACGGATTTTGGGCCCTCGCCTTCAACTTCTGGCAGCATGGAAAGTCCCGGTGACGACGACGACGACGACGACGACGACGACGAAACACAACAGCCTTGGGGAATACACGCCCTGTCGCTTGACTACGCCCCGATGAAGGATTATGTGGTGAAGACGCAATCCATATATGACTTCGAAAGGGAAGGCAGCTGCGTGATCTGCGGCGAACATCTCGAACCTGGCAAAGGCCTCTATGCCACGTGCTCGAATACCGGCTGTGAAGGGACTGGACACGTATCTTGCTGGAGCAAGCACATGCTTGGGAGTGGGGTCGACGAGGATATCATTCCGGTGTCCGGCCACTGCCCACAGTGCAAGGGCGGTGTTGTATGGGGTGATCTCATGAAGGAGATGAGCCTAAGAATAAGAGGACCGAAGGAGATCGAGAAATTACTGAAGAAACCGAGAAAACGCAGAACACGAGCTGAGTCTAGTGCATAATACTACGACACCTAGCTCAATGAGGACATGAGCATTTACGTACATGACATTCTTACTACCATAGCACAGTGAGGCGTTGGGGTATGGGGCTGATACTTCATTATGAATCAGGGCACAGTTAGAATTCCCCTACGAATTTTAAGACTTTATAATGATGCCAACGTTCAATTGTGAGGAGCCTCATGGTCTGTATGGAGGAGTACCAAAGTACATGCGCCCCCGCAAAATCCGGCCCCTTTTTGGAATGACAAGGCCCGGGACTGCCTAATGCTCGGTTAGGTTGGGCCTGTGAGTGTTCGCGTGGTTCTCCCGTCATGCAAGCCAGGGTAGAAGCCCGTTTTTCCAGACGTCACTCCGCCACTATTGGTGCGTTAAACGACTTATTGGCCACAACCCCTGTAGGTTTGCGCGCGATATCAATTCGCTTTTTTCTTTGCAAGTTGCCCCCGACTTTCTCATTAGTCCCCGACGATGAAGAGATTCGATGTTCGAGGTAGTTGAGTTGATCGTGGGTTAACAAGTATCATTCGCCATGGATATTCCAAATTACTGACTTTAAAATGTTTATTTCCGCCCTTTTTCTCAACAAGCAATCATCTGCTTGGTTGCGCGAATGAGCTCGAAAGAAAATCGCAAATGGTGGAAATCTGATGTGGCGCAAGAAAAAGTAATCGTCCCGAACGACATATATGGCATCGGCGTAAGCCGTTCCTCCTAGCCTTGCTCCAGCTAATCTATAACGAGCAGATGACATGCAGTTAGTATTACGTACCTGCCATACTGGGGTCGCCATTTGCTTTTTCAGACACCCCAGCCAGAATTGTATCGCTTTCTTTATTCTATTCCAGCTCAGAGGCGCGGATCCTTCGGGTTCTGGGTAACAAACCGAGTTCCTCGTCTTTCATGATCCCCACGCCTCATTGTTCTCACGATCCCCTTCACTACCCCCCAAAATAATCTGTTTTGCTGAACATTATATATACTCAACCCGGAGCACTTTAGCTTTCTTTGTCTTCAAGATACTACCTGTCTTACTCATGTAGGTCGGGCGATAACGTCATTGATCATGGTGGCATGTTAGCAGGCAGTTAGTTACCTTAGATACATACATACATGTAGGCAACTGTAAATGTTGCGCATCGTTCGTTGCCACCAATCTATCTTCCCAGCTCATTCGGATGGGTGTGTCAGCCTGCATCTTCTGCACATGTGTTGGCCGCATAAGCCGTATCAAAAGGTAATACTTAGTAGATTTGTGTCTACTTCAAAGCTGCATCGACAACTTATAATGGAAGGCTGGTGGTCTCCAATGCAAACACCTGCTGTGTCCTTGGGTTATTTTAAAGACTTGGCCAAGTCTTTATCTGACGGCGAGATCACTTGCACCTTGGTAGGAGTTGGTGCGCAACTAGCAGCGGGGAGGGTTGTTTAGTGTGGTTTGCTTTGACACGATGGATAGGTATCGACAACATTGATGTCAGCCGGTTGAAACGTGGTCTACTGAGGTACAGGGCAGATTCATGCAAAAGAAGGAGGGATTGCGCAGAGAGTGGAAATGCGACAGAACATTGAGGCGGTCGATGTTGGACGGAATGGGAAAACTGAATATTCTATTCGAAGTCGGTTGTTGCATGGGCGCAATGATTGAAGTACAAGTACGAAGGAAGCAAATTGACACAGGTATATCACGTATAATATTGTGCTGGGCGGGAATGCGCCCCAAGTATAAATACTGATGTAGGTACAAACAGAGTTAGACCCGAATTGCTCTAAACATGCATGTGGGCATGGACACAAAATCCCGACGACAGGTGCGAGTCGCATCGCCCACACATATGTACATACCTACATACCTAGGTACCTTAGGTACTTATCCACTCTGCCACCGTAAAACCCGTGCCTGCGTGACTCCGTTCCACCGTTTCCCTTTGCCTCTCTCCCTGCTGCCTCGTTCCTGCCTGCGATCTTCCTTCCCTTTTTCTACCGTGTTACCGGAGATAGCTACGTTTATCTCGGTTTATCTGTGCGCACAGGCTGTTTTTAACTGAGTTGGGGCTAACTGGCCCATCCAATCCACGTTCCACATAACTTTTACCTTCCCTGGTCTAGGTATCTTCCGTTTCTACTTACACGCTTAGATACCTCCCATCTCCATACGCCTCCTCGACATCTCTAAACCTTCTCTACTAAACCTCTTTTTTCTCTTTCCCACATAACGAATGCGAATTTCGATGCAGTCGCTTCTGCAACTCTCGGGTATTGACACATAAAAATTTCAGCTCACCTGTTTTGTGTCGTTTCTGCTCAGTCTCATGCTTGGCCTCTAATGATACCACTGATTCAGCAATTTGGAGCATTGAAAGTTGCGCAGTGGTAGCCGACGTTCGACGTGTGGTACTGGAAGAGGTCAGTTGTGAGGTTCGATCCGTCGTCAGTTTTGGCGGTGACAGGAGTTGTGTGGTATATCCGGAATAGACACCTGTATACCTCAAAACTTGGGCACTTACCGCGGCTTTTCTTTCAACTACGACCGCCACGATTACATAGGACGACCTCAGTATCCCCACAATCGGCCGACGCCTTCATTCTCGCCGTATTTCACCCAAGCTCATCTACTGCCGCGTTCAACACCGACACGATCACGACCAGGTTAGACGCATATGACAGCCTCGCATTTTGTACCACTTCACGGTGGCCGGCACGTATAGCCCGCCATCAGCCAATTTAGGTCTGCTGGAAACTAATTCTTCGGGACTCTCGTCAACTTCCAGCCCTATTTTTGTCGCGAATCATGGTATCCACCCCCTCCGCTAGCCATATCGGCGGCGTTGGAGGTGTCGGCAGTGCAAATGGCAGTTCAAGGGCGTCGCCCGCAGTTGGCAATGCCAATGCCGCGAATCATGGCTCCTCGGCAGCCAATGGAGCGAAACCAAAGACACAGGTCAACTCGAACGGCTATCACCCTACGAATCCCCAAATACCGCTCAGCTCTATGCGCAGTGTCCCGCTAGACCTTACATCGGTTGAACGACGAGGTCAGGCCACTGCGAGTCGCGAACCACCCAAGCGAAATCGACTGTTTGGTCTAGACGAGGCACCCACATACCGACCTACTCAAGACGAATGGAAAGACCCATTTGAATATATACGCATGATTACTCCCGAAGCTTCTAAATATGGCATCTGCAAGATTATCCCTCCTGACGAGTGGAACCCTGCCTTTGCAATCGACACTGAGGTGAGTTGACGGGTATACATTGGCATCTGCGCCATGACTCCTAGCAATAGTGGTCATTAGCTAAACGGGTATTGGAATATGCCTAGATATGTGCTAATAGTTGTAGAAATTCCACTTCCGAACTCGTAAACAAGAATTAAATTCCGTTGAGGGCAGTAAGTTACCCGCCAACTACTGCTCGCTTAATGCTTATAGATGTCCCCATTAACACCAATGCCCTAGAAACTCGAGCCAATCTAAGCTATTTAGATGCTCTCTCCAAGTTCCATCGACAGCAAGGAACCAACCTAAATCGATTGCCCTACGTTGACAAGAAACCCTTGGATTTATACCGGCTCAAAAAAGCGGTCGAGTCTCGTGGCGGGTTTGAAAAGGTTTGCAAGACTAAGAAATGGGCAGAAATTGGCAGAGATTTGGGGTATAGCGGGAAGATCATGTCCTCATTGTCGACATCTCTGAAGAATTCGTATGATCGATGGCTCACCCCGTATGAGAGTTATCTTCGCCAAGCGAAACCTGGTGTTTATCAGCAGCTGGAGTACGAGTATGGAGGCCCTTTAACCCCTAGTCCAGCGCCTAGTCCTATAAAGCGATCAACTGTCAATACCCCATCCAGTCTACGAGCGGAGTCGCCAGCCCGACTAGCCAACGATGTTCTTCAGCACAACCTAAACGGCCCAAAGTTGGAGAATGATCGCGACATGATTATGGCTGATGCGCCTCCAGTTACTTCACAGCCCACATCTGGTGGCTTCACGGCCATTAACTCGGGAGGTTTCACCCCAGTGAATGGCGGATTCACGAGCGTGAATCGACCTACTCCGACAGACGCAAAGAAGGGCTTCACTCCACCGCCGAAGCTTCATGGGAGCCCGCTTACTACTTCTGCCAAGAACACTCCAGATTTCCGTCCATCTGGGCTCGGCCCTGCAACTGCCTTGAAACGTCAGTTGAGCTCAGATAGTCTCGACTCAGCGAGGAAAGACAATGGCACGGACAAGGATGATTCAGAGGGTGGTAGCAGAAGGAGCAAGAGGCTCAAGAAAGGTATGTCTAGTTTTATTATGCATCACTGATTTATTCCACTTATTCTCGCTTCCCAATAGTTTCTAATGTCTTTTCCCACGTTTTCCTTCATCGATTTGTATTTCATGTTATTGTTCCTATTCATATTACCCCTTTTGGCCATGAGACATTGGTGCCCTGTTGTACATTCTATATGTGGAGCAAGGGGTGCATTCGATCATATGGACGCCTTGCCTTGCAAATCAAGCGGAGAGCAAACCACAAAATGTCATTTTCTAGTTATTGATGCCTACGATTGGCTCAATCGTTTGCATAACTAATGCCAGTTCGTGTTCAGAAAATGTCCCCACTGTTGCTGGTTCGCATATGTCGATGTTTCGGCCTTCGGCTCCTAAAATACCAACGCATCGGGATGAATCATCCACCCCTAGCGAGGTGAGTATTCAACTTTGGAAATAATTCTTGCTATGGCACAAGTAGGATAGCACCTGACTATCTACACAGAAATGCGAGGTGTGCGGAAAAGGCGACGAGGCGGGCTTCATAGCTATGTGCGACACATGCGATCATGGGTACCACGGCACTTGTTTAGATCCTCCAATCAAGCAAAAGCCGGATACCGAATGGAATTGCCATCGATGCCTTGTTGGCGACGGCCAATTCGGGTTTGAGGAGGGTGGCCTGTATTCACTCAAGCAATTCCAGGAGAAGGCTGCCGACTTCAAACAAGGGTACTTCGAAAACCGCATGCCATTCGATTCTGTGCTCAACTGCCCAAGGCCAGTAACAGAAGACGACGTAGAAAGGGAATTCTGGAGACTTGTTACTAATACCGAAGAGACGGTTGAGGTGGAATATGGCGCTGACATTCATTGTACCACTCACGGTTCCGGCTTCCCGACAGCAGAGCGCAACCCGTGTGATCCATACTCAGCCGACCCTTGGAACTTGACTGTCATGCCTTTGCACCCTGACAGTCTTTTTCGCCATATCAAAACTGATATCTCGGGCATGACTGTTCCTTGGGTTTACGTTGGCATGATATTTTCGACATTCTGTTGGCATAATGAGGATCACTTCGCGTATTCAATCAACTATCAACACTTCGGAGCAACCAAGACATGGTACGGCATTCCGGCTGAAGATACCGAGAAGTTTGAGAATGCAATGAGAGAAGCAGTGCCGGAACTTTTCGAGACACAACCTGATCTTTTATTCCAGCTCGTCACACTCCTTACCCCTGAGCAGCTCCAAAAGGCAGGTGTTCGCGTTTGTGCCCTCGATCAAAGAGCCGGCCAGATGGTCATCACTTTTCCTCAGGCCTATCATGCCGGCTTCAACCATGGGTTCAACTTCAACGAAGCCGTGAACTTCGCGCCGTTCGAGTGGGAGCCGCATGGCCTTGCTGGCGTAGAGCGACTACAGCAGTTTCGACGGCAGCCGTGTTTCTCACACGATGAACTGTTATGGACAGCGGCAGAAGGAACCATTTCAGGGCTGACAATCCAGACTGCTAAGTGGCTTGCGCCCGCGCTCGAGAAGATACATAAGCGAGAATTCGAGCAGCGACACTTGTTCATGGCGAAGCACCAGGAAGATGGTCACCGCCCCTGCGCACTGGAATCTGATCGGCAATGCGAACTGGCGTTCGAGGTTTCCGATTCAGACGTCCCCGAGGAAGAGTACCAATGCTCTTATTGCAAATGTTATGCTTACCTATCAAGATTCAAGTGCCTCCAATCCGGAAAGGTCCTCTGCCTTCAGCATGCCGGCCAGCATGCGTGTTGCGAAAACTACCAGGCCGAGCGCTTTAATGGTCGTCAACATAAGCTGTATTACCGCAAGACAAACGAACAGCTCAACGAGACTTACAGAAAGGTGGCAGACAAGGCCAATATGCCGGAAACTTGGGAGGAGAAATACGAGAAGTTGCTTGATGAGGGAGAAAAGCCAGCGTTGAAATCGCTGCGAGCCCTCCTTAGCGAGGGTGAACGAATACCGTACGACCTCCCCTCCTTGCCAGTGCTCAGGGAATTCGTTGACCGCTGTAACGAATGGGTCGAAGAGGCGACTAATTATACGGTGCGTAAGCAGCAGAATCGCCGGAAGAACGATAAGGTCTGGCAAAGTGGGCTGCGAAAGTCCATCGGTAATTCTACCCAAGAACAGAGAGAACGTGAACTCCGTCGAGTCGACAATATCTACCGCTTGATTGACGATGCCGAGCGCCTAGGTTTTGATTGTCCTGAGATTCAGCAGCTGCAGGAACGTGCCAATGCCATCAGGAGTTTTCAGAAAAACGCCGAGAAGTTTCTGGAGCGTGGATACGGCCAAGAATCCATCGAGGACCTAATAGAGGAGGGGCGCGCTTTCAACGTGGATATGCCGGAACTCGACAAGCTATCCGACATTTTGGAACAAACAAAGTGGAATACCAAAGCGAAGGCGAGCCGAGGGGTATTCCTAACTCTAAAAGACGTGCAAGAGTTACTTGAAGAGGGCCAACGCCTAGAAATACCTCTATACAATGACAATATGAGATACTTCAACGACAAATACCAGGGAGGAGTGCACTGGGAAACCAAAGCGAAGGAGCTTATCAATGCCGAAATTGTCCATTACCCGCAACTTGAAGCCCTGTCGAATCAGGTTCAGGTGAATACGCTGCCTGTCACTGCAGAGACTTTAGCTGCCGTAGATCAGATCCTACACAAGCAGCGAGAAGCCCACCGGCAGATCATTGATCTTACCGAGCGATCCAAGAACCCCGATTATAAGAAAAGACCTAAATATACCGAAGTAGTTGAAATCATGAAGAAGCTGGAAGACCTAAACTCGAAACCAACCGGGACCTTGGATCTTGAAAAGGAGCAGAGGCGTCACGAAGACTGGATGCGTAAGGGGAAGAAGCTATTTGGCAAAACAAATGCACCACTCCACATTCTCAAGTCTCATATGGACTACGTCCTAGAGCGCAACCTTGCCTGCTTCGATATTCGCAACGACACGCCTCGACTACCAGCCGAACCTGCGTCTAGGGCAGCAAGCGAGGAAAGAGAGACCAAGGCTCCGCGATCTTGGGATGATGCAGCCTTGGTAGAGGTGTTCTGTATCTGCCGCCGTATCGAGGCCGGCATGATGATCGAATGCGAGCTCTGCCATGAATGGTATCATGGGAAATGCCTTAAGATCGCTCGAGGAAAAGTTAAGGAAGACGACAAGTACACTTGCCCGATTTGCGATTGGCGAGTCAAAATCCCCCGAGATGCTGCGCGGCCCAAGTTGGAGGACCTCACTTCCTGGCAAGAGGAGGTTCCAAACTTGCCCTTTCAGCCTGAAGAGGAGGAAGTACTAAAGAAGATCATTGATAATGCACAGGATTTCCGGAATCACATAACAGCGTTCTGCAATCCTGTCCTCACGACGGCATCTGAAGCTGATACCCAGCGATTCTACCTTCGAAAAATTGAAGGTGCCGAGATTTTATTATCCTTTGAGACCAACTTCTTCCGCCAAGAACTACATAAATGGAGTCCTGTAGCTCCCGAGCCGCCTCCGGTGCTGGAACAGTCGAAGAGCACTCGTAAGCCGCGACCGACAAAGTTACAGAAGATGCTGGCACAATACGGCGTAGATGACCCTGATCATCTCCCGGAGAATATGAAAGGCAAAGCAAACAGCCTAAAGCGCAAGGCGCAGAATGCCGAGGCGGCGGCGGCGGCGGCCACCGGTACGACATCAAACCCCGGACTGGTTCCTCCGAACGCGACAAGCCCATCCTCTCACTCCTTCGGTTCCGGTAGCCACCCTTTCTTTTCTCGGGGCTCGCAGCCATCTACTCCAGCTCTAACCAGTACATCCCATGGCCACCCACCGCAAAGATCCAATTCAGCATCCTCCAGTAGACCTGGTTCATCTCTTCGACCCGACAGTCATATGGACATGAACAACACTGCAGGCCTACATCCGGACTACTTCATGTCTGCTGCTAGTAACGGTCCTGGACCCCGGTTAATGGCCCCGGACGCATCTATGACGCTAGACGACCGTTTACTTCGCGACCAGGATGATGGCCTGAACCTCAGCACGGATATCGGCAAGGCTAAGGCCCTTGAGATGTTACGCCGGACTGAGACCGGACGTAAGCGAGCTGAGGAGATATTCGGCCTCGATGTCTGGAACCAGGGTAGCAGGTCGAACATGGGTCAGAGTCAACAAGAAGACGATAAAGATGTAGACAAGATGTTTCTTGACCTAACCAACGCGGATGACGACGATGATACCAAAAAGGAACGCCAGCGCGAGAGAGAACGAATGAGCGTTACGGCAGACAGCTTTGAAGCAGAGCGGAATGCCATGGATATGGAAGACTCTGACTAGATTCAAGTCCTGCCTATTCCACGAAAATCACTTTAGCATGATGGAAATTTTTTTAGTAATGAGGTGTCGACGAGTGTGGTTGCTGGTTAAGCAAGTACTTCACTAGCGAGGGGTCTTTTAACATGGTCAAATCGGCTGGAAGGATTTTTTACAGGCGTATCGGCTATCATCTATTACTGCTGTATAGGAGCAGTCAAGAATCGGGCATGGTTACGGGGAGGGCCAGTTATTTGCCACGGCATATAAGGGCGTTGATAATCGTTCAAGTCGTCGATGACAAGGGCTTTTTCGTTCACCTTGTGCCACTAGACCAGAGGGCTGAGGCACCCCCAAAGTGTTCTCAGGAGCCAACGCCTGGCTTTACATTTCTCACAATACACTGCATTAGATAGGCGTTGCTTTATCGGCCCTTGTTCGGTATACCTTTTTATTCGATTTGCACGGTTTGGCGGGGGTAGGGAACCGATACCTAGCTTAGTTGCTTGATTTAACAGACGACTTTATTTGACGGGAGTTACTCTGTGCGTGTTTGTGGAGTGACCAGGTGTATATATTGATAGCTAGATTTATGCGATGCTTTTAATACGGAGATTTTCTGCTCGTGTCTTTCTCTTTCTCCTTCCCCTTCATCTTATATTTCCTCTTCCCCTTCTTTTCAATTGGTCTATTCCTTGTGGACCTTGGTATCGCCCATGTCTGAACAGTCATTGGCGGTAGTACCTCCTAGATACCTACCTAGGTAGGTACATATTACAGCACACCCCCTCTCCGACTTTATTCGCCACTGGCACACGATTATTGTGATTATCACCATCAAGTAACCTCGCATGTTTACACCATCGACTCTAATTGGCATGAGCCATGAGTTGCTTAGCATAGGTCTCGGAGAGGTCTGCTGTTTTTCTGAGAGCTGCTACCTCGAGTCCTGGGATCTTTTTCTCGACTTCGTTGCCGTGATTGTTACTCGCTTATTCGGTTGGTGGATGAAATAAGGGGGGGCATGTTTGCCTTGTGTAACTCCGCCTCACTTGTTTGTGTAAGTATGTGTGTGAGTCAGGGTCAAGAGTGAAGGAGTAAGTGAGTGTACAGGTGAGTAGGTAGGTAAGTCCAGATGTAAACTGGATGGCGCATCTAGGTCATGATAATCATGTACATAGTGCGATGAGTTTGGAGTTCATTTTGTCGGTATCTGAATCAGGTACTGACACGTCTCCGAACGTGGGATGGGAGGTATGTCCGGATTTTTGAACTTCTTGATTTCCAGTGCTAGTAGTCCCGATTTTTATGAATTTCCGCGTGTCTGATTTGGACTTTAGGCTTCCTTCGCCGTCTTGCCCGATGTCATGCTTCAACTGTCGCTAGGCATGATAAACTATGTACAGTCATGTTTTGGGCAGAGAATGGATGAATTGAGCACCTAAGGCTTAACCTGACGTGTGTACTCCCACACATCACGCCCACATCTGAGTCTCATCAGACGAACAGTCGGAAATGTAAGGAGTGTTTCTTTATATAAACAAGGATGGAATCGCTTCATCAAGAGCCAGGTAAAGCAGTTCAGTCTAGAAATACCAGAAAATATCCCTTCACCTAGTACCATACGAACCGTACAACCTGGATAGACCAAATCATACCCAAGTGACCGGAGCAAGAGTCAAGATGGCAAGTGGAACTGTGACAAATGTGGAGGATGTCGGGGAGAGCTGGGACGACTTATTCTTCTCGCCCTACTTCGACGAAGACTACTTAAAGGTGACGTCCGCCTGCGAGGCGCTGGGCGATGTGCTAGGAATCTGCAGTGAGACGTGCGAAGAGGTAGAGAGGCATGTACTTTTGGATTGTCCGCCCACTCCCATCCCTGAAATTCATGCAGCCATCGGTTTCTCAGAGCATGACGTTGCCTGCTTCCTCGGCCGTACACCAGGCGGCCGGAGATTCCTCGCTTTGGTTTGCGCCCTGGCCACGGCCTTTAATCCATCAGAGTGCGCACATATACTGGAAAGGCTGATGAACCTTCACCCGGAGCGCGAGGAGGGGCAGAACCCTACGGCTGAGCAGCTTGCCCCGTTGATACCTGCGCTCGACGGGAGATGTCGACTCTCGGGGTTCGCGACGCATGTCGTCGATTATGAAGTAATGCTCTCTCGCGAACTTCGCACCCGAGGTTTCATGCGTGCATCGTTGGGTCGCCTAGACAAGGCCCCCGATACGGAGGCTGTGATTAAGCTGATTGGGCTACTCCTGGCCTCCCAGACTGTGAACTCGGGGGACCGCAAGCCCGAGGCAATCGAAGTTCGTGCTGGTCGCTGCGTGCCTTGGATTGCTGCTTTCTTGCGCTGGTGGCACCATAGGGAGTCGCTGATCTACCTGGAAGAAGAGGAGCCACCGCAATACGAGACATTTACCGAGCGCGAGACCAACATTGGCATCAAGCTCGAGTTCCAGACAAGTGACAACAAGCCGGAATGTGTCAGAGTTAGGGCTTGGTACTCGGAAACGGATTTCAATGACTGGGACTTTGGCCTAGGTTGTGCAAAGCATTACGACGGCCTGGTTCCGATTCGAACGCACTTACGCCTCATGCTGACCGCGTTGAAACTCGACCGAGGCCAGGCCAATAAGGCAGCTTTGGAAGCCATCCCGTATGCCCTCTTGGAAGCCCGCAGGGGGCTGACAATGTGTTTTGAGGGCTGCGCATCTCGAGGTCGTTGGGGTGCACCCTGCCAAGTAACCAAGGACATGGGCAGCAAGAAATCCAAACTGTGGCAGCAACAAGGAACTTTGGGAGTCGATAGTTGCAGAGTAAGCTCCGACCGTTTCGAGCCGTTTCCGGAGAGGGGGGACATCAACAAGATCTTGCAGCTAGTCGAGGGCTGCGAGAAGGCGCACATGAAGGCTCGGTACAAGAGCAAGAAGACTTTGGGGGTGCCGATCTGGGGCCATAAGGAAGCTGCTGCATTCCTAGGGCGCCGGAAACACGCCCCCGAACTTGCAGACTGGCTGAGGGGGTTCCAGACACAATTCACACCCTTAGCAGCGCCAGGCCCGACGACCGTCTTCGTCGAGCAGATAGCGCACGTTGTCGCGACGATCTTGGCCCTGTCGCTGTTCCGCAACCCCGAGGAACTACTCGTCGCTCCCGACCCCTTCGTATGGCAGCGTCCCGAGCTCAAGCCCAGCACGATTATCTCGGCCATCTGCAGGGTGCTCAGGAAGGAAGAGGCCTGCTGCGACGTGATGGAATGGCATCGCGTCTGTCGAATACTGGCGGGAGATCAGCAGCGCAGGCAAGAGCCGCAACGCGACGCCGTCATATCCTGCTACGGCGGGCAAGCGGTGTGGCCAGCCATCACGTTCTCGTGCCATATCCCCCAGGACGACGAGAGCTACCTCGGGCTCCTCTGGTGCCGGGGTAACCTCTTCCACGGGCCTACTCGTAAAACATACCATCTCGTCGACGGCCACGACTCGCGCACGCAGTCCAGCGCCGTGCCCCGGGGGCTTCTCG
>JAOXNK010000003.1:130366-148139 GCA_028566675.1 Hypoxylon intermedium
TCATTCCCTAACCTCTCAATACTTGACGGCCTGATATCCCTTCCACTCAGGAGCTGATAAAAATAGTATTTTCTATCCAAAGGTATAACTATTTGTAGCTACAACCCATTGCTGTCAGTAGTCTTGTTTCTATTGTTGCCCCTAAACCCAAACTATCTCTTTACTTTGTTTCCATGACCACGGCAATAGAGAAAAGTCCGACGACACCACAACCTGCACGGCCAAACCATGAGAGTCGTGCCCAATGTGAGGCTGCCGTGCACACCAATCGGAAAGCAAGCGGTCCATGCTCTATTTTTAACCGCACGAAGCAAGCTGAAACATCCCTACCTCGGCTGCTGCGAGTTCTCGGCCTCTTCGTCAGTTGTGTGTTTACTCTTGGCATGGTATAGAAGAACTACCGCGGCATATTACGGTACGTTGAGAAGACGGCATAAGCGTCACGAGTAATTGGGGAATATTCCACCAATTAGCATGCAGCAATATTTAGAGGTTTCCAGAGATCATGAATGTGCCGAATTAATATAACTTTAAATCGTATGTTAGAGATCTTTCTTTTTTAGCTGCCGAGTAAAGCTGCATTGCATGCATCTATAAGGCACGCACTAGGGCCGGGCCGAAATTCGTGGGCTAGAGCAGTCGATTTCTCGAACAAGATTCTTGGGGCATCAGATATGCATAGCCAAATACGATATGAAGGAGTATGATATCTTGTGTTGAGGTTCGGCAGGAAAATATCAACTTCCTCCACTCCTCTATGTGTTACTTGGCAATTATCCCGTAGCCTTATCCGATGTCTAGTAGGACAACATGTGTGCCATTTTACCCGGAGTCGAAAATGACAAATATATGGGTATAGGGGGCCGCTTAGGAGATATGCCACTATATCATGCATCGTTCGCTTAATACAGTTGCCGATAGTCGTTTCAAACCGCAATAGTAAATGCAACCCCCTTGGCTCAACTTCCAGCCTCAACGTTCTCGGTAACAGAAATTAATAGAGATAGCCCATATCTAACAGCCTTGGAATGGGCTTGGCACACAAATATCTGATGTATCATGCCACGGCGCCCTGCTCCGGTCTAACATACGATGATGCCACGACACAGTCCGATCCAGAACTACACCCAAGAAGATACCGGTAAGAAATCGACTCGGCTGCATTCAACCAGAGATCTTACCGGAAAGCGTCCGCGAGTGCGACGTTAGATGGAGAAAAGAACGTCCTTGAATCTAGGATCAAAGCCGGGCAGGGAGCGCAAAGAGCAGTTCACTCTAGGTGTGAAGTACCAACTTGACTTGAAAATCCGTTGGACAGGGCTGAAGGCTCTCCTTCAGCACAGCATGAACCGTATGCCAAGTTCCGCACTCCATGTCCCGTACTCCATCTAATGATAGCTTTCTTAGTCTTCGAAGTAGCCTACGTTGATACCCAACGTTGTCTCCGACCTTGTACCCGACCCATATGAAGTCCATGGTAGTTGGACTGGCCCGCTAGCTCCGTATGACGGTGCGTATTTCCGACCAGAGACTCAGGGGGGTCAAATTAGGGGCGTCGTCCGTAATTTTCTAGAAGGAATTTAGAATATTCCGCGAACACCTTCTAGACTCGCTTATGGAACATACCCGGCATACTACAGGCTCCATCCGCTCATACGTGGCTAAGGAACCCAGAACAACTCTGTCGACGAGTCACAAAGCCGCACCAATCCATTTACCCCTATCCCTCTCGCGTACACCCCTAATAGGTGGAAATTCCAGTCTAGATCTCGTAGATCCCATCTAGGCTTTCGCTTCCGAGTGGCGAGCTGGACTATAAATTACCCTCGGACCCAGCAGATCGCCACCGCAATGCCGGCCACATGCATACGCACTATGAGGACCAAGCAGACGGCATTCATATATTCGCTTCTCTCGCTCGCGGTACAGTGCTGTGGGTCGTCGCTTGCGGACCTCCCGGGTGGTTTAGACGCGCCAATACCTGTCGCTGGTCCTCAGCCCCTTTTCCCCCTCAAGCCACACGCTGTCGGGTGCGTGCCTTTTGCCGGTCGTTGGACGCTCGCTTTTGCTTTTGCTTTTGCTTCTTTCCAGCCGATGCCAAGTCTACCACGAGCAAACAGACTTTATGCAGGCGTATGAGAATGGCATCTCGTCCCGGACCTAGACTCGTATCCGCGCCGCATGCCGGCACTTTGGCTCGCGCCTGTACTCTCCTCCGTCTGTCCGGGGGGCTTATCGACCCACAGGCGCGGTGGCCGCCCTTGCATTTCTCTCGGAGGTGCCGAGTGTCCCGTCGAACGCGCCCTTATCATTAGGCATCCAGCGTACATAGTCGCATGGCGGTGTTGATCGCCCAACAATACGACACCGCCCCCTAGGTAAGCAATTCCCCACGGCCCCCGACGTGAAGATGCCCGAGCGTACATGCAAACGAGCGATTCAGTCCATCGGACTGCTGCAGGTCGACGGCGCGGTTACCGCTCGTCTCACGCGAAAGAAGCCTACGTATGTGACGAGTCGTGTTGGAAGCTCCCCATTGCTGCTTGCATACCGGTGACCTGCGGCGTTACCTACCCCGCTCGGGATGGTCGAAGGCGTCGTGTCCCGGCGAGAACATGTGCGCGCTGTTGATCCGTGAGTGGTGAGCGAGCGATGCGCGATAATGCTCGAAGCCGTCGTCGCTTACTAGAGAGGTTTCTTGGCGCTGTCGTATCCCGTGTGGAAAATGTGCGTGATGTGTAAAAGTGTGACGATACGCCGCGTACGTACGTGGTTTGATTTCCGCGAGCGTTACCTACTGCCAACCTGCCTACATACCTACCTACATACCCTATCTACGGCACAACCCCCTCGGTTTCTCTAAACCGACGCCCCCCTAATTTATCCTGAGGCTGCATCATGCTATGCAAGCACTCTAGCACCCCTGCTCTGATAAGATGGTGTTCACCACGTACCGCAGATGGAGCGCGGTACCCCCAAGTATCGAGCGTAAGGCGTGGGAGGTCGAGAGTCGGATAAATAGCTCTTGGCCTTCAGTTTTCCCAGGTCTCCCTTCGGCGGCTCTGCGCAGAATCGCCCGGGTTGGTGAGCAGAAGGGCCAGTTACGACGTAGCACAGCGTCGCGAGGTGGTAGCTTGGCATCTTAGAAATCGAAGAGGCTCTTCACATGTCACATTTGTCAGAACCAAGATCGCCAATGCTACAGCGCGATCGGTAAGGAAAGTCGAGTGCGACGAAGGAAAAAAAAGTATTTGAAATTCGATGCGAGTTCGCGGGAAAGAATGTACCGAGCCAAGTAGGATATGAGAGCGAACACGTGTAGAGAGAAATGCTGAACAATTATTAGAAATTCAGCTCGGCTCTGGATTACGCTACTCGAGGTGATTGAATTCGATTACAGATCATTAATCATAGACTATTAGGTAGAGATATATGTTCCAATTGTACAGACCTCCTATTTTTGGAAAATGTGAATCAGGTGATACGTTGACGTGACATTGCGAGTAGGGGGTTGGATGCACTACTACAATACCAAAGTGAATGAAGTCTACCTATGTACCCAACTGTCGGGCATACCTTAGTCAGAAATCCCTGAATAGCTTCAATCTAGAAAGCAGGCCCAAGTCTTTAGTCGTTCAAATCCCAAGTGCTCGGGTTTCATAGGAGCGCAATCCCGAAAAATTCAACACATGGTCATACTCAAAGTGGAACCGTATAAGACTATAGTTGTATTGATCACGGGGTGACATATAATCATAGTACAATACAGTAAGCAATCTACCTCCCTCTACCCATTTCTCTCTGGTATATATACGCGGTGCATATACGCCGTCGCCGCGCAGAATTCCACCTTATCTGAAACAAAGACAAGAACAAAAACGCTGCGTGATAATATGCATGAAAATTTCAAAACCCAGCACTTTTCGTAAAAGCCGTGAGCGAGCCCAGCTCTAACATGACAACGCCTGCCGCCGGACTCCATCCCCGATACCCTCGATAGAGGGTTATCATTAAGTGAGTAAAGGTGTGTGTATGTGTGTCGTTGATTATATTACTCTTTCTGTGCTTCCTTCTCGGAGGAGACCTCGACGTTCTTCCGAGAGATGTACACCTCTAGGCCTTCTTGGACAACGAAGAAGGTCGCCTTGGCCTTGAGCTCCCGACCCGGGTAGGCCAACTCGAACTCGAAGTCACGGAGCAGTCGTGGAATGACCTTGTTGATCTCGAGCAGCGCCAAATTTCGACCGATGCAGACGTGGCTACCACCACCGAACTATTATATGTTAGTCTTTATGTTACTGAGTAAGGGATAGTAATGTCACATACCTGGAACATGTATCGCTCCATGACCTTGGCGTTCTCCGGGTCGTCGAGCCATCGCTCGGGGCGGTAGAAGTCGGCATCCTCGCCGAAGATGGCCTTGTCGCGGTGCAGGACCCATTCGTTGAGCGCGAGTCGGGTGCCGCCGGGGAGATGGCGACCCTCAACCTCGATGCCCTCAGCCGGTACATATCGAGCAATGTTGACACCGACCGCAGGCCTCACGCGCATCGCCTCCTTCAGGCATGCCTGGAAGTATGGCAGGTTCTGAGCCTCGGTCCATTGAACATTGCCCTGCGCCGAGATGGTCCCGTCGCGAGCCGCAGTATCGATCTCCTTGATCAACTTGGAGTATACACGCGGCGAGGACAGCACGTGCCAGAAGAAAGACTGCATCGACGACGCTGTTGAGTCGGATCCCGCGAAGCTATCATGTTATGTCAGCTGACTATCACGACTGGTGTTTAAATATGGGTAGGTTACTTACATGGCACCGTGGGCAACAGCGAAGACATCACCCTCGTGGAACTTGGCCTTGTCCTTGAGATGGCCCTTGATGAGGGAAGACAGGAGGTCCTCGCGGCCATCACTACCGACACCCTTACCGTCTTTCTCGATCTCGAAGGGGCGGCGCTTCTGCACCTCCTCGCGGGCGATACGCGTGACCAGGGCATTCTCAGGGTTCAGGGCAGGGATCCACCTCCAGAGCGGGTTCCTGCGCAGGAGGCAGTCGACCTCGGGGATCTGGCCTACGATACCGTTGTACTTCTGGCTGTTATCGATGGTCTTGATGGCATCTTCCTTGTCGACACCGGCTGCCAGGAAACCGAATGATCGGCTGAAGGCAATCTCGCCGAGCACGTCGAATGCGAAGAAGTGCAGCCAGTCGCCAAGATTAACAATGGGGTTTCTGCCGGGCAGACCCGCCTGTTGGAAACCAGGAATGGCGGTGTCGGGGCAGAACTGGTCCAGTCGGCTGGCGAGGAGGTCGATAGTCTCGTCGATGAAGGGGCTCAGCTGCCGCATGGCCGCCATCGAGTATGGAACATTGGCTACCTTCTTCTTCTGTGCATGCACGTCCTCGCGGATCTCGGTGAAGATATCAGGATTCTCAGGCGGGGGGAACACCGAGTAGAAGTCCGTCTTGTAAAAGCGCTTGCCCGCCGAGAGAATGTTGCGTGCTACCGCGGGCGACGAGAAGGAGAGCTCGTTGGGGCCGATACGCACGACAGGTCCATATTTACGGTGAAGTTCGATGTGGTCCAGGTGCGTACGTTCTGATGCAGTGGACTTGAGTTTCCAGAGGCGAGAGCAAGAAGCCAGGAATGGGCCAGGGTAGTCTCGCAACGGGGAGGCGTAACGTTTGTACAGGAAGCGTAAAGAGATAAGGAGAGGGATGAGGAGCGCCCAGTACTCCCTAAAGATAGCCCATGCTGTAATGAGAAGGGTGCGAGTTGGAGAGATGGTATTCTCGTCGGAGCTCATCGTGGGTGCTCTATGTGAGAAGGCTCTGTAAAAAGACAAGATCTAGAATATAATAAAGGTCTATGGTGTTGGTTCAGGATGAAGAGCGGCTTCGAGGGAGGTCTTTGTTGCAAGTGGTTGTTGAGATTCCCTTGCTTGTTGTGGACTGCACGAACGCTCTCCTGTTGAAGGAGACTTCGCGGGATACAAATATAGCTGAGGAAGATAGATGACAGCAAGACCGGTGATGTCAAGATGTTTTCTGATGAACTAATTGCTTAATCAGAACTCAGGGTCTTCATCGAAGGAACATCCCACCGTGTTCCAGATCTTAGGGCAATTTAAATATATGAATACTTGCCAGTACCTGGCGCGAGGTCGGATAAATCGTGTGTACATTTCTTCGACATACCGCTTGTTACGCCATGTGCGCAGGCACAGCTTACTCTAGCCATTACTAGCCATTATTAACCTCGGCGCCCCCCTCATGGACCAATCAGCGAACTGCCGACGAAACCGTTATACCCTCAGTGAATGTTCACGACAGAGGCCTGGACGCCATGTGGAGACCCTAGGGGCGTCGAGGTTGGGAAATTGCGGGGAGAAAGCCACGGCAAGGATGCCAGCTGATGGGTAACAGGAGGGTGACCAGAGTTGTCTGAGGGTGTCGGCAACTGAACTGACACCGGGATGGCTTCGTCGCGTTGACCCCGGGGCGGTCGTATAGACCTCCTGAAAACACAAATGCCGGGAGATGCACTACGTAAAACGTGGTATCGGTGCCCACACCCCCTTAGCGAATCTTGGCGCCGGGGCCGTGGGTATGGGTGGTTATAAATATAGGAGCCACCAATCATCGTCCTGAGAACGTCATCAGTTCCAATACCGCAACTTTTGTGGCGATCCACCCACTTGGTTTGCTCATCGAGTTATGTTGGTAGAGTTGTGCAGTAAGTCTTTATGTCCCTGTGACACCTTTCGCTCACTACGCTGTGGACGAAGTAGGTAAGTAGATCCCGAGAGACGCAGAGACCACGCGGTGATTACTCTTTACCGTCAGACATGCTGCCAGCTTCGGTATCCTCGCGGCGTAGAAGATGTGATAAGTCACCATAGCCATTCAAATTTTGTGACTGACTATGTACGAAGTAGCAATATTGGTATCATTCCGTCCAACCAACCCTTGCGCGCAGAGAGAAAGGAGAAAAAGCACAAATCAACCTTGAAACTTAACAAACGGCAATTATTCATCCCACTTTTTTGCTTCGGCGCCATCAGGGGGTTGGGCCTCGTATTCCTTGTCCTTTGCTTCCTCCCAGTTCGTGCTCAGCGACGTACCGTTGCTCTGAATGTAGCTCTTCATCATCGCCCTCTTGGTATCCTCATCTGCGTCCTTGTAGATTTTCTGGAAGAAGCTGTTAACATCTTGTTTGTCGGAGTCGTCCTCGTCGGAGTCGTCGATGCTGGATAACTTGTCCCAATTCACTGCTCCCTTCTTTGATGAAGTGGGGTAGGCCGGCACGCCGCCAGTAGTAGCCTTTGCCGAATCTGCCTTGTTGCCAGTTGGGGTAGCCGTAGCCGTAGTGCTAGCTTGCGTCAGCTTTCCTTCGGTCGTGTTCGCGGCTGCGGAGTTCGAGACTGCTGTTGGTGCCAGGGGCTGATCAACACTCTTGAGCTGCAGCTTGCCCAAGAGAGTGGTGTACCATAGCCCCTCATCGCTGCTAGAATCCAGGGACTCTAGGTCGTCGGGGTTCTTGAACCTGGTACACATTAGTGCCGAAACTTCAACGGAGATATAGGTGGGATTGGGACGAACCCTAGGTGGTGAAGGCGGGTGGAGAACTGTTCGAGTGTGAGGCCAGTAGTGGAAAGGTTGCTGAACGGCTCGGCATCCTCCCGTTGCAGCATCGGCCATTTTCCAGGAATCTCCTTCCGGAGGACTAGCTCAATTTTCATTGACTTGACGGTGTGTTTAGTCTCATCAGGCTTGATCCTACCCCACAGTGAGAGTTCAATGGATTTAGGGTAGATAGTCTCGACTGGGCTTAAAGTAACTCTCTGCTCTTGGGCGGACACGGACAGGTCTTTATCTGCATTTTTGACGAAGAAGTCGGCAGTTACAGTAGTTTCGGTTTGGTAGAAGCTTGATCGGACAGTGTTCTTCGCGTGGACGGTACGAAACTGCTCCCAGAGCTTCTCCATGGTGTTTTTACTGACACCCTCGTTACGAATGGCATCTTCTTCAATGTCGTGACCATCGTCTGTGTCAGAGTCTATCGTGTTGGCCGAGGGCTCGGAGGTTTCGGGATACTTGGACACGTTCACCTTTCGACTGGGATGTCCGGCAGGTAGCTGCTCTAATCGAGACAATGCTTGAAGACGCCACGAGAGTGCCTGGTTCTTGGAGGCAACACTGTTAGATCTTCCATCTTGAGAGCCCATTCCACCACTGGCGCCGAAAACCTGCGCAAGCCCTAATTTCTGAGCAGGTTGCTGTGTGGGTTTGTTTCTTATGTCATTGAGACGAACGGTGTACTCTCCATTCGCGTCGACTTTGCTCAGCTGTCCGTCTTTCTCGTCGGCTGTAGCCTTATCAACGAGCCGAATAGCCCAGAAGGCGCAAATATCCGCATCAGCATAGCGACCCATACGGAAGAGGGCTACAGCTCGTCGGATCTGAGCTTCGACCATAAAGTCTCGGTTTCCACGCTCGAAAGCTACATGCAGGGCCTTCTCGGCGTCATGCAGCGCGAGGTCGAGCTGGTCGGATCGGAGATAGGCTTTAGACCGTTCAAGCAGCCAACGAGGCGCGGGGCGCTCCTCCAGAGCTTGGGAAAGCTTCTGAATCCCATCCGCATACTCCCTGGCGGCCACAGCTTTAATGCCCGCATCGGCAGGGTTGGCAGAAACAGGCATTGTGATATTGAGGGCGATGATCGGGAGCTTAGATTATTCAGTGGGTAAATACGATGGTGGTGGTGTGCTGCTACGTGCAGTGGTGTCAAAGGGGAAGCCAATGCAACCCAGGACCGTAGATACGGTTTCTTTATTTGCGAATAAGCGTTGTTGTTGTAGTAGTGTAGGTAGGTAGTGTACCTAGATGGATGAATTTGTAGAGGAAATTATGGAAGGAAGGAATTAGAATCGAATAAAACCCGACCTCGGGAAGCTTAGAAGGTACTTAGGTGTTCTTTGCACTTTCCGTCCCCAATGTCTGTCTCAATACCTATCTTCTTGTTGGGAAGTCGAAATCAGCATGTAGCAAACGGTGGAAGCCGCCTCTCAAGTGGATTCCCGCAATGGTCGTGAATGCATCGTGGAAGCTACTAGTCACTCTGTTGGTGGGGCTTATGAGGTTCTGCCGTATGTATCTAGGTATTTTTAAAAGCAGTAGGCGGTAGGGCTGTTTGATAACCCTCACCGCCCGGAAGCTTGTCTCCTTGCAAAATTGATGAAGCCAAAGCTTAAAATAGCGGCTTAAATTATAAAAACGACTAGCTGACGTCAGTCCGCAAGGTTAAATTTTGACTAGAGTAACATGATAGACGTGGTGATTATACCTTCCGGTACCTACATAGGTACAATAGATACAATAGGTACATACATATTGTAGTGAGAGAGAAAGAGGCTGAATGAGTTTCGGCATCAACAAGATATCGCGACATCATACGTAACATTATTAATTATAACTATGTATATTTCATTACCCCTTTCCAAAGCGAAGCCGCCCCCACGTCATCGACTTCCCAAGACCATGACACAAATGCACTTCTCCTTTTTGACTGCTATACCGTCATATCATACAACTGTCTCGTTCGGGTATTTCCTCGCGAACATACCGAGGGCCTTCATTGTAAAGGTAAACTTGTAGTTGGGGTATGAGATCATGCAACTCTTGTTGAAGACCCCCTCGATTGCCTCCTGTTTCCACTCGCCATTTGGCTGTTGTCTATCCATGATGAGTTTGATCCCCCTTTTCAGGGGCTCCATGTCTGGGTAGTCTGCTTTCATTAGACCGATCAGGGCCCATGCCGTCATCACGACTTGCGAGCCTGTCAGATGCTCAACGTATTCCATTTTCTCGCAAGACTACAGTTTGTTGTTAGGTCATCAGAAATCCCAAGTAAGTTTTGTATGTCTAAAAAGAATCCAACTTACGCGATAACTTTCCGACCATCCTCCATCTTCCCTCTGTTTAGAAATTAGAAAATCGCAGCCTTTCTTTGCGTAGGAACTGTTGCTGTAGGTCTCTCCGATGCTCTTCAGGCTTTCCAGGGCAAACATGGCGGCATATGTAAAGCAGATGGCCCAGTTACCATACCATGAACCGTCAGATCGCTGAAAAGATTTGACCGCCTGTACAGATCGTTCAATAAACCCTTGGATTTCTTGAGGTCTATAGTTGGGCCAGTGCTTCTGGAAGAGTGAAAGTGCCGTAACTACTGCTGTAGTGCACTCCACATAGTCATACTCAACCATAATCTTACCAAACACTTCTGCCGCATTTAACATTTCTACTAATTCGCTCCCTCGGGTCGGCTCATACGATGAGCAAGCACCGGACTTGTTCTGGTACGTTAAGAGAGTGTCAATCGCGTCGAATATGCGCTGGTCTTCGAGGAGTTGGGGGTACCCGGGCGTCTTCTGGAGGAGTATGACCGACTTCAATGCCTCGGAGATGCAGTCGCATACAGCGTACCCCTGGTCTTTAGTACTAAAAGCCCAAGCGCCCTTTCGCTGTTGCCGATAGCAGACTGCTTGGTCCTTGCAGTTCTCTCGTATCTGTTGGTCGTCAAGAAATTGCAACGCTTTCGTTAGCATAGGCCTCCAACGAGGGTCTTTCTCGAGTCCCGCATCAGTCGCGGCCTGGATGAGGAACGACGTGTCCCAACATTGCACACCATTGGTGCCATTGCAGAACATTCCCTCGTGATTAACCCACATCGCATCCTCGAGCCTCTCGATATGTCGCCGGACTGAGTATGCGCCGGGTCCATCACGTATATAGCAGACGATTGTGTTCATCGCCGCATTCACCGGGGCCAAATCCGCGTAGTCGGTATTCTCATCCTCCATGTCAACAAGTTTACTAACCCAATCTTCTGCCTTTCGAGCCAGCCCCTTGGTGCGGAGATACGGGTTCCAAATGTTGACAAGAACCCAGTTGACGGTATTGAGCAGCCAAGATTTTGGGTGATAGTTGTCGATGGAGCAGATACTATTTCGATTGCCGGCCCAGTCAATCTGTTCCCACGGCTCCACGAATAGTTCTTGCCTTAAACCACGGATTACGTCGGTTTCCTCGCAAGACCATTTCTTCTCGTAGATATATGCCATGGGCAAGAAGACTTGCCGCATGTGAATCCACCATCGCCAAGGAGCAATCGGTACCCAGTCGGGTAATAGCCATACCTCGGGTGGGACGGGATTGACGATGTCCCAGTTGCAAACACCCAAAACGCTTAGCCAGAATTTAGCCCAGTGAGGCGCATACGTAGCTCCCCCAAGCCTGTGCAGCGTGCCGCGGGCCTTGACCATGGCGGGATGCTCTGGGTCGACACCAACAATGCGCAGGATGGTGTAGTTGAGCGAGGTTCCAAAAACAGTACTCTCGCCTTCTATATCCAAGCCCCATCCTCCGTCGTCGGGGTTCGCCCTCGCAAACAGATAGTTCTTGATCTCGGTGGCGACGTACCAAGGAATCGGTGTCTTGGTTGCGTACCAAGTGATGACAACACCTGGAAGTAGGAACATGGGGCCGCCGTACTCGCACCCCCATTGGCCCGAGGGCAATTGGAGCTTCTCGAAGAACGTGAGGCCATTGACGACGGCATCGAGGGGGTTCTTGGGTTTTGGCAAAGCAGGAAGCTCCTATAGCGGGTGCAAAGGTCAGCTGCAGAACTAAGGGGTAACACCGTATGTTAGGACTTGAGGCGAAGGTACTCACAGTATCCAATCCGAGATACCACTTATCGGCACAGCTCTGCGGCCATCTCTCTACAGCTTTCTCATCTTCGAGGTAGTGCCAGGTATGCCGCCCATTTTCATCCAGCATGCGCCATCGCGTCACGTCGGTCTTCTCTTCGAGCCTTGGGCGTTTCGCTGCGACCTCGAGATCATCACCGCCAGTCCGTTTATTTAGTTGTTTCTTGGACAAGGTGGCACTGGTATGGCCATTGGCTTTGCCATTGACCTTTCCATTCGACTGTGGTGTGCCATTGGCCCTGGCGGAACCGTTCGATCGAGTCGTCACCATGATTGAGCGTGCTGGAAGATGATGACGCGAAACTCCGAAAAGGGGGCGTCATAGGAGGAAATGCCCAGGTAAGCTTAATTGGAATTTCTTAGCTAAAAGCTAGCAGCGATGATCTAGGAATACCCTGGAACCTAAATTCTCCCGATGATCCGCCTTTCCGCAGGTTTTAGCGTTTGGAGTGGGCATCTCAGCGGTTCCTTACATTAGGTACCTACCTACATGGCGGCGAGCCAGGGGGCCTGCATGGTTCAGAGCCAGAATCTGGGGATCGAGCTGGCTGCCAAGCCACGGACCACAGGTAGCTACAGGGGGTAGGTAATCCACTAATAACGGCCTCCTAACGTGCCGGGCGAAACCCCAACATTCTGAATTTTAAGCATCAATGCTCTCGCTTCAGACGAACACACTTAATCTCTATTTCGCTTACGGCAATAGACAAATATCAACAAGACGACATCTGCATTCGTTCCTTGTAATTCTCAGTAGGATGGATACGCATTCGGACAGTGACATTGTCGCATTTACTGCAGGCGACGCACGAAACCAACCCACTGGCGCCGTCGTATCCAAGATTGAGGATATGCTAGAGAGCATCGTCGACGCTCTCGGCGAGAACAGAATACTCACTATTCCTCTACGCAGCCGTCGATCAGGTAACGAACGCCTAGTTCGATTCCCTGCGACTACGGATGTCGAGGCGAAGAGATTCAGTGGGTTGATCGACCCGACCATTATTCATTCGCATTTCCCTTCGTTCTAAGTATTCTCCTTTGTAGCATGTCTTCTTCAGATCCTTCATACCTGCCACGAGGCACTCGTCTCTGGTCATGTTGTTACGAAGAGGTTTGACTTTTCTTTTAATCTTTCCCACTCAACGAGAGTAGGTGCTTCATTATTCAAGGCCATTTTCTGAAAGTCGGCAGAAACCTTTACTACCAAAACCCAGGTCTCTTCGGTAGCCAGCAATATGTAGATACACTTGACGACATCGCTTTTACGTTTGGGGTTGGCAGAGATACGTTGAACATTGTATGTACCCCTTACCCCTTGGGGAGGTCATTCCCGACCTTTACCAACCAACCCTATGAACAGGTTGCAGCCTCCAAAGGTCTCATTGCGGGCCAAGTCACTTTAACTCAAAAGGATGGCACAATCCTCGATTGCGGCGCTGATAATAACGTAACGCCCCGGATATTTACAGCGCGTGATTGGCCGAATTAGCTGATCTCAACCACCAGGGCATTCTAATTCCACACACAGAAGGGATTCGTCAGATTGACGCCAGTCAAGCGAGATGGATCATTGTCATCGAAAAAGAGGTAGATTCTCCTGCCAAGTCGTGCTGGAACTCATCTCATTGTTATACCAGGCTGCCTTCCGCGGGTTGGCTGCAGCTCGATATTACGAGATGTCCGCAGTAGGAGCTGGGATTCTCGTGACGGTATGGTATCATTAATGTCTCGACGATGTCGAACAGCAACTTATAATGTTTTCAGGGGAAAGGCTATCCGGACTTGGTTACGCGACAATTTCTCCATCGCTTCCATTCCGCCTTTCCACAAGTACCCATCTACGCGCTCGTCGACTTTGACCCCAGCGGTATTGACATCATGCTAACTTACCAGCGTGGGAGCCGAAGCCTCGGCCACGAGGAAAAAGTGACGATCCCAGGACTCGCGTGGCTTGGGCCCAAGAGCTGTGACGTCCTGAGTCGCATTCACTGCCACCCTACATCAACCTCTTCGTCCCAGCCTGGTCGATCGATCATTTTCATACCCTCGCCTAGCCAAAATCGATCCCCATCTCCTCTATTACCTGGGTCTACTCGACTCGCAGCATCATTCGGTGTTACCTCGTCTCTAACGATATCCGACCGACGAAAGGCGACTAGCCTCTTACGTAGAATTTGCGATGGCAACACCTATGGGGCCGGTGGGCTGGATTTGGTGCATGAATTACAGTTCATGCTCATGCTGAATCTTAAGGCAGAGATTCAAGCCGTAGATGAAGACGGTGATATGACTCGATGGTTAGACGAGAAACTGTCAGATATCCTACACTGACGGGATGGCTCCATGGTATCGAAACAATATTGAAGATCACGTGTCTGAGTCATCATATCTCGCCGTGCAAAAATGGACACTCGACCTATCCATACATGTATCTGAAGCTCTTCCAGTAGTAGGTCACTGCTGCTCGCCAACTGTGTAAACCATATATGTATGTAGGTATCGCCATGACTGCGTGATCATATTAGTTTATATGGCGTCACGTGATCCACAGTGCCCAATTCTCACATGCCCAACTCAAAATAATCTTGAATTCTTAAGTTTTTCTAGCTTCATAAGGTATCCAGATTGTTAGTATCTCCAACGCCGGAAATCCAGTTGGAAGCTTGAACCTCGAGTGTGGGAAGAAGTAACGTACCCTACAATTCCTCGCACCAAAAAGACACGGACTGAAAATTTTCATCCTTTCTTTTTTAATTCACCCCCACCACTCAAGAAAAACGACAGCAGGACGAAGGCAGTAGATACCCCCGTACCAAATTAAGAGTACAAGTCTCGGAAATTCTAGTAAGGGAGACGGAAGAGAGGAAGTGGGACATGGCGCCAAATCTTTCGGAAGATGAGATTGATGATCTCATCTACCTGGCACGGACCGGCGACGATGCGGAGCTCACCGGGATGCTGCAGGAGCTCGTCGCCCGGGAGAATGTCACACCCACCGAGATGCTCACGGCCGCAAGAGACGACGGCAAGGCCACTTGCTTGCACATGGCGGCGGCGAATGGGCACGCGAGTAAGTTAATGACTCATATGCCCTCCATTGACGTTTTCTCGGAATTTGAAGGAGTCAATACTATAGCAGGCAGGAATTATTCCTCTAGCTTGCGATATAGGCACTCCCTTTTACAGTTCCAGATCACTTCAAATGCTGTATAAATAGCGGGCTCTTGCTGACTTGATTGCAGAAACCGTCACACTACTACTATCACACTTCCCCCCTCCTTCCAAAGCATCAATAGGGGGGACAGCATCGTCTTCAGAAGATGCTTCATCAGCAGCCGAAACAGCGGAAACGCCGTACATCAACGCGCAGAATGCATTCGGTAATACGGCTCTACACTGGGCGTGCCTGGGCGGTCACCTAGATGTCGTGAAGCTACTTCTATCACGAGGTGCGTCGCCTGCCGCAGCCAACGACAAGGACCAGATCCCGTTGGACCTGGCGGCCTTCAACAATCACATGCATGTAGTAGACTACTTCTTGTCGCAGATCAAGGACATTGAGGGCGATAATGCAAAGGAGGGTGGACTAGAAAAGGCTACGCAAGACGTACAGATGGAGGATGACGATGCCGGTAAGGCGTCTGGCACTACGACTGAAAATGGCGGTTAAAAGTTGAATCAATAAACCATTATTGAACCTATGGATTTCTAATTAACTCTGGCAGTGCCCTAAGGACTAACCATTGTGTAATCTCGTGTTAACGCACACGGTCCGCGGCGAGCCACGCAGTGTGGCCCGCAAAACAGAACCATCCCGTAAAGCGGCAAAGTCAACCCCTTCTCAAACGAGATTGATGATGTCGGAAGAGAGACGATTATCCGATTACGAGGAGATTCTCGCGTTGAAATGCGTAGAGATCCTCCTCGGTAGTGTCGCTGTATGGATCCAGAGCGATCTGGACGACGACGCCTCGCATGGGCTTGTCCGCGGGCACTATACAATTGGAGGTTAGCGATTGCCCTGAGAAACGCGATGTGCACAATAACAGGAAGACTTACAGTGAGGTTGTCTCTGACCATTCCATTGGTACTCGTTCCAGTGACGAGCGAACGCGTTGTCGATGCGGCCGAACGGTTCTGACAGAGACATCAGGCCCAGGATGGTGCCTATATCTCCGCCCAAGCCTTCAGAGGGCGGAGCATCCGGCTGGGTGTTCTCGTAGCTGTTGGGCACGAGAGACCCAACCCATTCGGCGTCCTTGCCGGCAGCTCTCTTCTCTCCGTTCTTGACCACGTAGCTGACGCCGCCCATGTATGGGTGGAATGACAGGGACCAGAATCTGTTCTCGTCGCGCGGCTTCTCCTTGAGGTTCTCGGCAGTGACGTCGGAGTGAGTGAAGATGCACGGCAGATAGGGGCCGCAGTCGAAAACCGAGGTAATGCTGAAGGTATCGCACGGCGTGAAGCCATACTCGATACTAATGTCTTCCTCGAGATATATGTGGTAGAAACCAATTCGACCTCTCGTTCCATTGCCAGGGCGATGCCAATTGTACTCCGGGGCCGGATCGATGTCGCCGTCGCGGAATCGGAAAACCCGGCCGTGATCCTCAGTTCCGTATCCCCACTTCATGTCAGGTGGGAGCGTGTTGCCCCATCCGTCCTTCTTGAATGTCCAACCCTCCGCTAGTGAGACCTCGTTGACGATGAATAGGAAGGTTAAGCCACCGGTTTTGGGTGCTGGGCTCGGGCTCGAGCTCGGGGGCTCTTCGCTGGAGGGAGGATCGCTGCAGAGGGGATCGCTGCAGAGGGGATCGCCGGAGGGGGGATCGCTGAGAGGGGACTCGCTGTCCTGCGCAGAGTTTACGGAATTAGAGCCGCGTAGTCAATAAACAGGGGAATTCAGGGTACTCACGGATGACATGGTCACGATGTTGTTTGAGCGTAGCGTGCTTGACTGTTTGCCTTTGAATTGGAATCGAACTCGATGCCGGTGGTGTACTCGAACTGGAAGAGTTCTGGGTATCCCACTGATTCCGGGGAATTTGTTGATGGGAAGAAAAAGGTCAACAGGAAGAGAATCCAAGTTGAAAGTTTTCAGTTGACTGCCTACCCTGACTAATGGAAAGGGCTACTCTATGATTAGGCTATAGGTACCAGGGACCGACGCCATCGCCATCACCGTCGGCGCTGGTGTTGGTGTTGGTGTTGGTGCCACCGTTGAACGACAGCCGTGGTTATCCTATACTGCATTGGATAAGCTAACTTGAAAGCAAGTATACTATGGCGAATTACAGTTATACTTGACGTAGTATCAAAGTGTCCAAGCAACTCCTTTTGATAAGACGTATAAGACTATTCAAGCCATGCTTCAGTAACGTTCACGCTCAGGGGCACCTTGCATAACGCTTACATCTTTAGACTATAGTAGTTACTTGGTCTTTCAGAGGGCCTGCGTTCGGCACTTAAGATGGGCAGTTAACTCAATATAGACATAGTGAACTTGTTGCCAACGTTAATGAACCGATGCGTTATGGTCTACAAGCAAGTATATATAATGCCAACTTATCTTGCGCGAGGACATTAAGACGGATTCAAATTCACAGATCATAAAAGAAAATATCAAGAATGATATTATTAAACAGTGAGCTCAACGTGCATAAATAGGTGAACATAGTCCCTTCTGGCTTGACCAGTTTCAACGTTCACTCACGGTCTCCTAAGACACGGTATACCAGAGGATACTTCCAAGCCGGCACGGTGAAAAAGAAGAATGAAACCACCCAAAGGTAGCCAAGAATCCGTAACCAGACAATAGAAGTAGAACATCGCAATCTTTCCCGTTTCAAGATAGAACTGATGACTGTTTCTAATAAACAGGCGGCATAATTAGAAACAAAAAATTGGACTTCCTGCCTCGAAGTGTTCCTCTTTAGTTCCACCGAATTCATTAGTATGTGGCAGACGGCAGAAAGAAGAAAAATCCACAACGCCCGTAGAC
>JAOXNK010000003.1:234205-253278 GCA_028566675.1 Hypoxylon intermedium
GCCCTTCAGCCGATTGATTGATTGATTGGGTGGCATGCCTCGTCCAATGGCATTCACATGAAAGCTACCCGTATTCCATTCTGACTATTATATATCCTATATAGTATGCTCCCTACAATAATCAAAGAAGCCGCATAGTGATTTGGCTTTGGCTAGATCCCTTAAAATGATCGGGAGTTGTCTCGGCTTCATTGGGGACGAAAGAGTCTTCATCGTCACCCTTTAGCAAAGTACCCCTTTTCCTTCTTTGCCAAGCCTTGTATGTATACCAAGCTGCAATGATGCCAGCAATCGTGGCTGGTAAGCCGATTCCTACAGCAGTTCCGAGTGTTATCTTGTCCGATGTCGATAACCCGTCGGGGTGAGCTGTCTGTGTCTGCGTCGGTGTCGGTGTCGGTGTCGCCGTCGGCGATGTAGTGGATGCTTGCGTCTGGGTTTGGGTAGTAGTTTCGGTCGGGGTGTTGACACTGGGTGGGAAGACGACATATTGAGTCGTCGCGGATGCGCCGCTCGTGGAAGCCTCCCAGGCTAGTAGACGGCCACGACCATTTCCACAAGCTAGCATGGTATACCCTTCAAACAGCGATCCAGTGTATGTATACGCCATGCAACTTGGATATTGCGAGTTCGGACTGCATCATCATCAACATGTTAGGCAGTCACCTTTGATCTATAAGGAGTGGTCCGGCTTCTTACCAGCAACCTGTACGAGGGCCTAGTGAAGAACAGGAGCCTTTCATGTGCGCATTATAGTCGAGGCAAGCCGTGCGGACGGCCCCCAGAGCGTCGCCATTGGAAGCGGTGAGGACGCAATCAACAGCATTGTGGGCATTATTTTCCCTACACACAGACCCGGCTTCGCACAAATAAGGGAGTGCTAACTACCACTTAGCAATCACGATTGATAGATTTTACCGATCAGAATTGTTACCTGCATCACCGTCAAGATAGCCACATAGACCCTCAGCTCGATTTCTCGCTTCTAGGTTCCAGGAAGATGCTGCTGTTGGTGCCAATTTTGGCTGTACGTCGGAAGACCTGGTCGTGGGGAGAGCGGTCGCGGATGTGGATGCGACAGAGAAATACTGACAACAAATTTGTAGTAATACCGCAAGCAGGAAACTCATGCCAATCATGATTGATGGAATATACAGCGGCGCTGGCCCTCCCTAGCTTTTCGAAGAGATCAGAAACGCAATGGCAACGAGAAAGAGGCAAAGTTTACTGGAATCATTTCGGTGCGGGCAGCTCCAAACAAATCTAGAGCATCAGGGCATTAGCGAAGGATCAATCCGCCCCCAAAATATGGTGAGGTGTTTCGAAGGCTGTCAGCATTGTAGCCCGCATCATTGGACTACCACAGCCCTCGAGTAAGTCGCCAGGGGGTGAGGCCGAAGGAATGAATCGGCCTTTTGTCTTCGGTATACTTACTTACCGCATGCTTCCCCTAGCCACGCACCCAAGGTTTTTCTAGAATAAAAGAATAATTAATTCAGGAGATAACGCTAGAAGCAGCCTTACGACTATGGTTCACGATCTCAGCCCCTCGAACCCTCATGCATGTAGATCGGTGATTCGCATCAGCTGATCAGCACCCAGATGCTTGGATAGGACCTCCTAACCGCCTTAGTTTTAGCTCTATCTTGATATTCAAAGCTGCCGTGGGGGCCAAATTCCCTCAAGGATGTGGCAGGCTATCGCCCGAACACAGCCCGTTTTTGCATCCACTTTACCGGAACGAGGCAGGTATTGGTCTCATAACTTTGCTGGAATGCGATGTTATCGCGATGTTAGTATCGCTCCTCTAGCACTTTAGACCCCTTCCCTCTCAAATGGGTTACATTGCCTTGGTAGCAAGCGCAAGATTACTGGTATTGAGGAGTCCCTAGTCATTGGAAGCTTCAATGGTGATCGATGGTTTCTACACTAGAAGCCGTCCCTGAACTACCCCCACGAGCTCCCCAGGCGAGTCATGATATCTTAACGTGTGCGCCACGGTCCCTTGAAAACACAGGACTCATCATCATAAAGGGAACAGAATAAGCTTTCCTATAAACCTAGGGTGCCGCAGTAGCCGTCCCGGTACGCCATGATGGAGGGAGGAACAGAAGGGAAATGGATTATTACGCCATATATAATTCCACGTACAGTCACTCTTATAATAGCATGTTGTCTATCTCCAGAGAAGCCGTTCGGAAAGTAGCCACCAGCCACGAGTCACTCGTAAGAACACGATGAAGATGATGAACTTCATGAGCAAGATCTCCCCATTCTCGGGTCACAGTCATCATGACGACAACGGAGACCCTAATGGGGTCTCTATCGTTGAGCTGCTTCCAAAAGAAGTCCTCAGTTTCCCATCCATCTCAGAAGCAGGCAATGTCCTCGCGGAATCCTTTGACAGCTTCAGCGATTACCACGTCCTCCTCATTGGCAATGGCACACACGGTACATATGAGTTTTACAAGGCCCGCGCCAAATCACAAAGTGCGTGGTGGAGCGGCACGGATTCAATATTGTCGCGATCGAGGCCGACCAGCCCGACGCCGAGTCCGTAGACCACTACGTCCGGCACCGAACCAAGTCGGGGCAGAAAGAAACTAGTATCGAACCCGCACACGTAGCAAAGGAGAAGGGCCGCGAACCCGCGTTCGTGACATTTCCCACGTGGCTGTGGCGTAACGTGTAAATGCACGATGTCGTCGAGTGGCTACGGGACTTCAACAAAAATAAAGACAAGCGCAGCTCCGAATCTGTTGGGTTCTACGGGCTAGACCTGTACTCGCTGGGTGCATCGATGCGCGCGGTCATCAACTATCTCGACAGGATCGACAAGAAAATAGCCGATATGGCGAGGGATCGATATGGCGATCTCATGAGCTGGGCCGCGGATCCGAAAGAATACGGGCGCAAGTCGTTGGTCTCAGCATTCGAAGGATACGAGACCGAGGTCGTGGATGTGCGCCGGGACCTACTCGGTAAGCGGCTAGAGTACTCGGCTGATAGTTGCTGCGACGAGAAGGAGGAATACCACAGAGGGGAGCAGAACGCAATACTTGTCCGAGGTGAGATCAGGAAGACTGGCGCCGAATGTACCGACTCTGACGTGATATACAGATTCGGAGAAATACTATAAAACCATGTTCTATGGACATCAGGAGGCGTGGGATCTACGGGACTCTCATATGTTCAAGACTCTCGACTAGACCCTTAAACATAGGAATGAACGGGGCCGTCCCTCAAAAGCCGTCATGTGGGCACACAATAGCCACATTGGCGACGCCCGAGCATCGAGTAAGGGCTAGGCACGGGACGAGCATACTATCGGGCAGTTATGCAAGCAAAAGTATGGCCCAAAGGGCGCCCTCGCAATCGGCTGTTCCACATACCGAGTCACGGTGACAGCAGCTAACCTAGGTTAGACGCCGGGGTCAAGACTTACAGATCATGAGGGTGGCCCCAAACTTCATGCTGGATCTACGGGAAAGAAAGTGTAGTAAGGAATTACGGAAAGCAGTGAAGAGTCAACGCCTAGAACGCTACATTGGAGTTATCTACGAACCAGAAGCCGAGAGAGAGTCACATTATTCGTTTACAGTCCTACCAAAGCGTCCGATGGACTCGTGTGGTTCGATGAGACGAGACATGTTGGGCCTCTGGAAGCACACCAACCACCTCACGATATTGGACCCGACCAGACGTGGCCATTCGGCATGTGATTTAGTTTGAAGTGCATTTAGAGAAGGCAATAAGACTAACCGGGATGTAGTGACAGAAAGCGAAGACACTAGAGAAGCAAGTCATGACTGCGTCCATTGTAATGCCTAAGGGTGCCATGACATGAGGCGGAGCTCTCCAGTCCCTTAATGTCTGAGAAGAAAATAAAGCTATGCAATGCCCCTATCCTTGCTTGCTACTCTGGAAGCACAACTTCCCAGAAACAACTTTATTACTTCCCAAATAAAGGTCCAACGCAAAAGAGGATTGGCCAATGCCTTGACAACGTTGACGACTTGCCAATCGCCGGCGACCCTTCACTGGTCTGATTGGACTGGTATGACGATGCCTTCTGAGACCTGTCCTTCTTGGCTATGGCCTTCCGAGTGCTGTCCTCCGTGTCCATGTTCCTGAGAACTGTAATCAAGTCCCAAATAAGAAGGAATTCTTTGCCATAATTCGCAATGCTAACAGGGCAAGTTCGCTGCCAGAAAGGGACCAATTTATCTTCGAGTGACGGGTATGCCATCAGCTTCTCCATCCTGAAATCATCTGGTAAGGGGTCGGGGTCATGAGTCTCAGTGTTGGTGGTGGAACCAGCGGATGCGTTGCTGTAGATGGAAGCATACGCTGCTCTAACAGCGTCTCTGAAACTAACCGTCGAATGCCCTGTGTGGGGGCTTAAGTCCGTAATTCCCTGCCAATAATTCTCCTTCTGTATTTCATTTTCTCTCCACCCTAAGGGATAATAGTGAAAACTATCAAAGAACGCCCAGGCTCGCTGTCGAAATATCGGCCACATATTCGCGTAGAGTTGAGGGTCGTATTGGCGGGTGCCCTCAACAGCAAGATATTGCGTCTTCCAGACAGCAGGAGTAGATTGATCGGTGATGTTGCCCATATTACGAATGGAAAGAGCTTGGCCCGGCTGGGTATCTGGGAGTCGGAATATGAATTCGGTACTGAACTTTGTCAGGGTGGGCAAAAGCGTGGATTTATCCGATGTGATGAAGGTGTCGACAAGGTCGAAGCCGTATCCAGCGAGGAGACTTAATAAACGACGGTCCCCTTTAATTTCTTGCGGGAGTGTTCTCGGCTGAAAAGGCAAATCATAAGCAGAGTTGGGGTTCCCAAACCTCAAATTGCTAATGAATCGATCGTTTGGGATTCGTGTTATCAAGGCTCCGTGGAGGCAGATGACATACTCGTAGACACAGTGGAGCGCATCTTCCATCCATGCCTTGTTAACATCCGTAGTGAAGTTCCCATCTTTCTCGAATGTGTATAGAAATGACCAATTCCATTCTTCTTGGGTTCTGAGCTGTAGCGGGTGGAGGTTGAGAACGAAGTAGGGGTCATTGGGCAATCTTGCTAGTCGGATTCGCTCATCGGGTTGTACGTGGGAGAGAGGGCGTGGTTGTTGTGATCGACAAAGAAGTTCGTATCGCAGAAATGCTTGCAACAATCGGGCACGTTCCTTCTTAGACACTGATGTTATGCTGACGACTTCAGTAGCGGGTATGGGCTCCCTGATGAGATTGTCTAGTGAGCTATCAAGGTAGGATGTGTGAGACCAGTAGGGAAGCCGTAGATATGACATTCGAATGTCACGACTAGTCGCTTTTTCCAGATAGTCGTTAATGTATGCCCTCATATACCGATAGAGTGCGTCGAGCTGAATAATGGCATCTGGATTCCTGCCAACCAAGGGATTGGGCAGTTGCTTCTTTCCCCACGCCGCTAAATGCTCGAGTTCCTTCAACTCGGTAGCCTCTATGTGATCCCTCTGCGAAGCACGATTGGGAAAGGTGAGGACGGCGACGGCGTCTTGCAAAATGTCTCCTGGTAGCTCGTTGTGAAGAATTTTGCGTAGGATGAGCGCCCTTGACGTTTTCGTGCGTTTGTACATCGTTCGCGACGCGAGGCCAGCGTTGGCCACCGACTCACGATCCCCGAGTTCGGAAAGGATCTGGTCACATATCTCGGCCGGGAAACGTTCGAAGGCGTCCATGATGAAAGTCCCGTTATCATGAATCGTGAATCAAGATTCACTGACAATCAGATTGTTGGAAAAAAGGGTATTTTGACTAGGCGAGTAGAGGCAGGTGGGAAGGTGTGGAAGTGGAAAATCCTGTGCAATGTTGAAAGTTACTGAAATAGAAAAGCGGCCGAGAACGCGTTCAATGTTGACACCAGAATTAAAAGGAAGGTGCACACCTAACAGGAATAACGTGAAGGTACCAAATTCTATCAACCTACTTTGTGGAAATCACGTGGGAAATATGTGTGGCATTTTGTGAGGAGCTATGACAGAAGTACTTTTTATATTCATTTTTATAGAATTAACGTCATATAAACCTGAGTACCTAGGTATGTATTGGGAGGTATTTTCGTAAATATGACCCCAAATCAGTTGATGTTTTGGGGTTTAGTCAAGGCAACCCGACAAATTACTTGGAAAAGGGCAGAATGGTAGAAAGATGTAGTAAGCAAAGAGAAGACGGCGAAACGTGACCGGGCGAAGGTTGTGGTTTATGTGATTTCTTAACTAATGGCCTTCGAGTAGTAGATATTTGTGTTACAGAATAACAGAATATAGTTAAAATGAAGTAACTCTATATTGCTGAAATACTTAGAGCTAGTTCATGCTTTTTATTGGGTGGTTTGCAAAAAGGGGCTACTTAAACGACTCAAATCAATAACAACCCCCCTCCCCAGGCCATGCGTTTTCCTCATGAATTATCAGTTATATTGTTATTTACTGAAGATATTCCTAGATTACAGGTTGTCGTTGCCAGTATAGTTATCTCCTGGGTTCCGATTGTCGTTAGTGTTGGTCGGTGGTCGCCTGACCAATCTGGATATCACCTGATATCCGAGGCAAGCACCAGGGCTTCAGCGTCTTGGCTGTTTTGAAACTATGCCGACGAAATGGTGAACAATGTTGATTGAGTAGTAGTAGTAGTAATTATTAACGCCGGGGACCGCTGATAAAATCTGCTATCCCAGAGCCTCCCTAGGGGCAGGAGGGCGTGTTGAGCTAGGTTATTTTACAGTACGATATCCAAGATACCCCAGACTCAACGATGTTGATTGAGACGATAGTTAGTTCATGCCTTGATTAACACGCCCCCTCCTCTCCAACACCAAGAGCTCATCATACCAGACTATATCGTCATCTACCTCCTCTTCCGCTCCCTTGCCTTCTGCCTCTTAACCTGCGGTGTCAAATCGCGGTGCACCAACTGCAGCTCCCAGTCCCCAGGCCACTCCATCTCAGCCAGCTGCTCCGAGAACGCCACACTCCTATGATGACCGCTTCCGCAAAGACACCCAACCCGCAACGTAGTGTTTCCTTCCTCCCCATCCCCGTCTCGATCCCCGACCACTTCCATAGCCCCCCGAATATCCGCCTGCGCCCGCTCCAGCAGCCGGCAGAACTGCGGCTGGTGCATGAGGCCTTCGCGGAGTTCGCCAGAGAGCCCCGTGTGCGTCTCGCGCGTGCGTTTCGGCGGGTTGGGCACGCAGCGCAGGTCGTAGTGCAAGTCGGGCGGCGGCGAGAGCGCGGTGTGGCGGTCGTGCGAGATGATGCACAGAGTCTTTCTACGCTCGGACGCTGTGATTTCTTCGGGTGAAGGCTCGGCGGTGTCGTAGCTATAGGATGTTGATGGTAGGGATGTTGTTAGATACGACATGAGTACCACAACACCCAAGGAGAGCGCTGCGCCTCCGAGGAGATATGGGTTGGCGGTGGATGTGATCAAAGGATAGTCGAGGTAATATGAAGCCATTGATTCTGATCTTGTGACTGCGTGTGGTGGATTATTGGAAATCTGTTGCCTTTAGTTTGATAGTTACAGTAGTATGTTGAGAATGATCGCGTCAGGCGCTCGTCATGTGTAGCGTCATAGGTAGGCGTTGCTATGATGACCACATTAGTCTCATATATTGTACCCAGGTACATAGAAGCAATGAGGCTTGTTTGATCATTAACTGTCGGCCATCACACAGAGCTTACCACTGCGTAATAATATGAATTAATACTAATATATTCACCAAGGCATTGTCTCATATGCCAACGATTTTCCTATTCGCATCCCCTATAGCCTACTGCTCTTATCCGAGTTGCCATAGCCCGCATCTAATGATTCGCTGCGTCTGTAGGACACCCGTTACCGGGGTTGGCTGGAGCATTATTATTCGGGCGCGCGAGACCCAAGCAGCTCGCTATCTTGTAGAAGATGTCAACGTTGCCATAGACACCACTGAATGTTTCTTGGCAGGGACCCATAGCAAAAACAGCAACGTCCGTAAGTGAATGCACACCGGCGGACTCGGTTACGGATAAGGTACCGTTGACGATGAATCCGTCGGGGCTGTCCTTGGCGTCGACGTAGTAATCATCCTTGTCGTGGCCCGGTGTATTGCTCACGACTTTGCGAGGCGATTGATGCAGTCTAAAGTTCTCGCGACGATCAGGATTGCCGCTGAAGCCCTGAGCTAAGGTGTAACGCGGATCCCAATTAACGGGGAAGTTGGGGCCAGTACCATATGATACACCCTCAACTGGGACGGTATACTGCGATAGTCCGGATAGCTCGTAGGTGCCAACGGCCTTGCGTTTTTCGCGGTCGGTCCCTTGCTCAGATAGGTACTTGGTGTCAACACCGCCGTAGACGTCGAAGCCGTGGCCATGGTCTGCGGTGACAAGGATTAAGGTGCTCTCAAACTCACCGATGGCCTTGAGGTGCTCAATAGTGGCGCGGACTGTGTCGTCGAGCTCTAGGAGGTCACCTAGGGCACGATCGTAGTCAAGAGCGTGCATCTGCTTGTCAATCGACGCACCCTCAGACATGAGAAAGAAACCCTTGTCTCCGCCTCGGGTGTGCAGGATGTCAACAGCCTTAAGAGTCATGTCTTTCAGACCGGGCAAGTCGAGAGCAGGGCTTTCGGAACCCAGAGGGTCGTTCTCGAAGGCAGCTAAGTTATCCGTGAAAACATTACGGTCTAGCCAGACAGGGAAGTGCGATTGACAAAATATACCGAGAGCCTTGCTAGTGTTCCCAAGTTCCAGCAGAGAAGTCTTATTCAAGCTGATTTCATAGCCGGCGTTCGAGAATGCCTCATAGTAGTCCTTACCCTCGTAGCTGCCGGATCCGGGATTGAACTGTTCAGCACCACCCCCAAACCAAACGTCGGGGCCACCGTGGTTTGTCCACGAGTAGTTGGTCACCGAGTTCAAGCCCTGGTCGACAAGAGATCCATATGCATATCGAGAACGGCTGTGGCCTGATAAAGCGATAGGCGTTGCGTCAGAGATTGCCGCAGTGGAAACGGCACCCCAGGCAGAATCCTAATGTGACCCGTTAGCACGTAATTGTAACCGATGTTAATGATAAATGATGGATTTGAGTACTCACCCAAGTACGCTTCAACAGCTCGACGATGGTCTCAACCTTTGGGTCGTCGAATAAATCAGCGGAGGAATCCACGTAGACACTTTAAAGGGGTTAGTGAATGATTAATCTTAGAGTCTTCGGTTATAATAAGGTAGCTAACCCCATGGCATTGACTGTGCTTTTGTGCCCAGTGTACAGAGCGGACGCCGAATTGGCACTGTCAGTGATGAAGCTATCAATTGAATGAGTCTAGAAACATAATCAGCCCGTGGATGATCAAAACTAGCTCTTGAGGTTTGTAACCATACCATCTGGTGCCCCAGTACGGGAAATTGATCCATCTGCAGCAGAGACTGGTACTTTCCGTTGATGCTCTTGTGGCCCAGGAGACGAGCAGCGGTGATCATATTGGTCGTCATACCGTCACCTGTCCGCAATCAGTATTATATCCGTTTCGATTACTAGGAAGTTTCTTACCAATGAAGAGGATCACATTCTTAGCCTTCTTCTTAGTAGCCAAGGGTCGCACGACCCAGTTAGCCACCGTCTTCTGATCGTCATAGTAACTGAGTGTGACAACATAGTTTCCTGGCTCGTAGATGGCAAGTTTACGGTAAATCTTAGACGCGACGTTGACGACGGACGGCGCGTGTGCATCCCGGGCGAAAAGGTCTTCATACCACGTGAAGTCCCATTTCTCAAGCTCCGGCTCAGTGATGTCGAAGAATTCGGCGATGCTCTTGGTTTCGCCGCCTTCCTTGGTGATCGTCACAGAGAAGTCCTCATCCGGCTTGCCATCGTTGAACGCTTCCGAACCATTGACAGGAGCATGCACCTCGAGACGTAGATCGAAATATTGGCCTGGCAGGAAATCTGACTGATCAGGCGGCAGCACACAACCTAGGTCTGGACAGGAACCAAGACGCTGGAAAGTCTGCGCGACGGCGACAGACAGCGACACTGTCACTGCGACAAGGGAGCTAGTTTTGCCCATGGTTCAATTCCTAGGTCGAACGTCGATAGAACGATAGCACGAGCGTGGGAACTATGAAGTTTGGGAATGTCGAGCATTTATAGCTTCAGTCAAGTCCTCCCTGCGATACCCATGTAGTGTAACCGCATCACAATACTGATCCACGATCTCAGCTATCCTTCATGGGAAGGTCGTCAAAGCCTTGGCTGTTGCTGGGTGCGTGGAAAATCGAGTAGTAATTCCTTGGCAGGAGAAGAATCGGCTCATAATTGGCTATTGATATGCTGGAAATTTCCGATTGTAGCTGATGGCGGCGACGCCGCCATACAAACTTCGACCGCGAAGGAATCATAGAGGTCGTTGGCCGCACGTGTTGGATTGGCAAGCTAGATTTCGGCGTGGATGATGCCACAATGGAGCTCAAAACCCTCGAAAACTTGCCCATTCTAAAAGCTACTGTTGGTTCCTGGTTCCTGGTTCCTGAATTGCATGATAGCTACCTAGGTACGCTCGGAACGAGCTGAATGGGAATCGCCCGGTTTGATTGGCTTATGGAAATGCACCAAGTTTATTCATTAATGCTACATACCAAATCTAGGCGCGGTCTTCATCGCGGTGACTTGGCGAGTAAGCAATAGCCCAAGGGGAGTTCGCTGATGGCGAGGACTTGGTTGAAGTTGAATGTGGAGGTACTACAACAAGGGCCCGAAAACGTGGGCAGAATTGGCAATTGTAATTGGTCGTCGGTTCGAATCGACGAGATGTGGTTGACATCCTCTTGTCGTGTGGAGTATCCCGGCCGCCCGGATCGCAAGCCGCAGACACGTGCTGGCAAGGGTGCAATAGGAACATCGAATGATAGTAGTGGATGTGGCTTCATTGGTAAATGATACCTAGCGTGGGCGAGCAAATAGTTAAATATTCGTCCACGATCGATGAACGTGGTTAACTACTTACGAGTTCTGACAACTAACTCAGGAAAGTCAGTGCCAAGACCGTGGTCCGTTCAGGGTCTACTTCCAGCGTCTAGAAGCATGAAGCAAGCGATGGGAGATGATCTCACAAGCATACTTCTTCAGAGATTAAGTCGTGCCTTGCAGCTTGGTATTCCCTGAGATGCAATCTTCCTTTGCATGATGTATGCAATGCGCCAACTGCAACCTTTACCCCTGAATGCATATGAACCTTGGTTCCAAGCCTCGGAGACAACATTCATGACTGCATGCTACCGAAAACAGTGCTGTCATTACTTAGATTCGCAGTCCCGTGTCTTAGGCCCATCGGTCAAGGTTTATGCCAAACCGTCCCGCCATCTTGGTCAGTTCCGCGATTTCAAATTAGGTTAGCATCGACTTAACCGATGACTAGTCTCCTGGGCCGTTAAACAGAGCTTATCGTAGCGAGTCGACTGTTTTTACACGTTGCCTTTTAGAGGAGATGATTCTTCACTGCTCAATCTCAGCAAAGCCTTTCTTGTCAAGGTCTTCAGCATCAGCACTAGGATCGGGGATGACCGGTGTCTCGACCCCCTCTGCGGTAACTCCGGTCACAGCAAGCCCCGCCATCTCTCCAGCAAGCACCGTGTCTTCAAATTTCTCCCAAGCAGGCGGGTTGATCTTAGGCTGTCCTGACTCGATCTTGAAGTGGTAGCCTCGAGCTCGCGGTCGCTCTCCGGTACCTTTGGGCAAGTCGGTCTCGTACGTCTTGGAGAAAGCCTCGTAGTCACCTTCAAATGTCGAAGGCTCTGCAGCGAGCGTGGCTCGGATGCCACTGAAGAAATCGCTCAGGAGGTGATGGTTATGAATTTGGAGCAGTGTCCATCCCAACATCTCCTTGGCATTTAGCAAGTGGTGTAAATATGCGCGGTGGTGTTTTGTGCAGGTATAGCATTTACATCCATCTACCAGCGGCTTTAGCGATGTTTGGTGATCTTGTGACCACATATCTACTCCCAGTGGGTGCAGACCAGAAGTAGGGGGAGCTGGAGGTGGAAATGAGAAGGTGAGAGCAACCCCAGCATCTGAGATCGTGTTAATGAACATGACGGCCAATAAGTCTATTCCTAATCGGACTTGTCGCAAGATTTCATGTGGTGATGTGATAAAGTCCATGGAAAGACGCGGTAATGGATTTAAGGGGGCATGTTTGCTTAGGTCTGGGAGAATATCGGCATCGTACACTGCAAGGCCATGCAGCTGTTCCACGTAGTCGTGTGATAGCCGGTTCAGGTACTCCCATTGTGTGTGATATCTGACGGGCAGCAGCGGAGCAAAGATGGCAGGCCCGGGAACCTCGGCAGCCCGCAGCTTGAAGAATTCAGCGAGCCAGTCTTCTGTCCGTTCTACCATGCGAAGCTGTCGTTTCGCGTGCGGAAGCTTGGTCCTCATAAGCGCGTACCCGAACGTCAAGTCCGCAAGAGGGATTGCAATGTCTGGCTGCAGCTTTTCGACAGCTTGGCAGTACTCTTGATTTTTCAGTTTTTGGAAACCAGTCGAGGTGTATATGGAGATGTAGTCCTTCCCATTACCCATTGGAGATACGACTGCTGGATGTCGCCGCGCACCGAGCACTGTGGCTACTGATGCAGGCGTGGCAGTATAAGCATGCAAGATCTCTTTCTCATCTGGGTGTATGTTAAAGATGGCAGGGTGTGGTCTCTTGTGTGGCCTCTCTACGACTATATCATATTAGTCTGGAAGAAAAACAGAGAGCTAGAAACTACACTCACAATCTTCTAGGGCCATGTAAGAGCCGATGAGTTCGGTGTGCTTGGAAATGACGTCCGGGGTGATATGCGGTATTGCACCTCGCGATGTAACGCCGATGAAGTTGGGTGTATCGATCGGTTTCTGCTTCGGAAGAGCCAACCGGCCTACTCTGGGTGCTCCCCCTTCGGCTGCAACATTCTTCAGCACGCTGAACAAGCCATGCTTTGAAGTAGACTCGGCCATCCTCGGATGTTGTAAGTTGGTGTTTGGATTACGGTGAAGTCTCTGATTCGAAATTTAAGTTCAGACGTGAAAAATAGTTGATAAAGCTCACGTTTGTCGCGACGGTGCGCTTTAGTGAATTTCCGTAAGGCATCAAAGTTAACGGACCCACTCCCAATTCCCGGGGTATGGAAATAAGGCCCCGGAACGTTACATAACACCGACATCGTTTCTCGGCTGCGGCTGCAACTGCAACTGCCTGCAATGATCCAGGGATGGATCCATGTCCAATCGTGATCCCCCGCTGCGCCGGCCCCCCCACCACGTATGTACCCAATAGGCTGGGTCACGCAGGGCCAATACTTTGCGTGGCTTGTTTCGCGTCTCCCGCCTCAAGTCTCCAAGTTCCAACTATTCCTTCATTCATTCCTTCATTCTTCCTGCTGCGCTACAACATCGTCAAAAGGCTGAGCAGGCTCTCGGTCTGTGCCATCATCCAACCGCCGACAGCACGGCTTTCAAAGTCCGATCTCATGTATTCTTAAAACATTCGTACCGTTATAGATATACAAGTGCTCAGCCTCAGCCCGTTGCATAGTGTAAGCTGGCTCTCCGCCGCATCTTCTTTGTTCGAAGCATGTCACTGTCGTAGTCGCAGTCGCATTGGTTACTAACAGACATAATACGATTGTCAGTCTCAGTATCATGAGTAGCAATCAGTCAGAACTTCGTTCGGTCTCTCCTGACATCGAGCAGCAACGGCAGACCAACCATCATCCGGCGCATCCGGACGATCCGCTCGGTGGCCCAGAACATCTCGATTTCAACGAAGACGACGATCCCCCAACGCCGCGCTTCATGCAGGACGAAGGCGCCTGGAAGCATTGGAGATGGGTTCCGTATCGAGTTCGGAAGTTTGGGAGGGTTGCTTTTAAGTGGATGAAGGGTCCTCAGAACCCCAAGGTCTGGAAGATTGAGCCATGGTTTCCCACGGTCCAACACGCGCCGCTCTGGGTGCTCGACAAGTACCTTCCGAATAGGATACACCAGATCTTATTGTACATGGTCTACGTCGCTCTATGGGTAATCATCTTTGCCATTGTCATATGGAGGGGCCAGGTCGCTTCGGAAATTCCCACATACGGCACCCCTGAAAGCATAGGATGTGGTGCTGCCTTCTGGAGTCGCAACAATCTTTGTGGCATCGACGGTGTCAATTGCAGGCCCTTCAACGGCAGTACCTTTGCCTTCCGGTGTCCTGCAAACTGCGCCAGCACCCAAGTCCTCAACCCCCGGGCCGTGGGTGACCAGGAGGTGGTCTACGTCCCGCTGGTGGTCGGGGGCCATCCGATCCGGATACTGAAGAGAATCCCATGTACCGGGGCGATTCTTTTATTTGCGGATCTGCCATCCACTCCGGCGTCATATCCAATTCCCTCGGCGGTTGCGGTGTTGTGTCCCAAGTGGGACAATATCAGAATTACATCAGCTCAAACAGGCATGGCATTAACAGTATCGCTTTTGACTCTTATTTCCCAATGTCCATCACCTTCGAACCAGGAATCGAATGTACGGCTACAGATCCCAGGTGGTCGCTCTTGGCCATCTGCGTGGTCTTCACTTTTTTCTTATCCCTATTTACTATATCATCATCAGTATTCTTTTTTACCAGCTTTATCGGTATCTTTTGGGAAGTCGGCATGGCTTCGGATCCGCCATCTTACGATTCGATTCCCGCACTGTTCTCCGATATCCTGGGCAAGTTCCTCCCTGCCATGTTTTGCGCCTGGGTAATGTACGACAAGATGGGTGTACGACGAACCCTGGAAGGTCTTACGGCTCAATTTGACAAGACATTGTTGTGGCTAGGTGGTTGCTGGGTTGGCGCTCTCACCAACTACACCTTCGACTTTATCCCAATCCAGCGATTGACTGGACATGACCTCGACCAGCAACCTGGCGCCAAGGCAGCACTAGCCATCATTATTATTGTGTTACTCGTCGTCGCTGTTGGTCAAGTCTGGTGTTTCCGACAAGAAGGGAGATTGATACGCTATCTCAAGTTTTACGCCATACTCGTAGTCGGCATTATCATCTGCGTCGTGCTCCCTAATCTGAGCTTGCGCATTCATCATTACGTACTCGCCTTACTCCTTTTGCCGGGCACCAGCATACAGACCAGGCCATCTCTGCTCTATCAAGGTATTCTCATCGGGCTATTCATCAACGGCATTGCTCGATGGGGCTTTGATGCCGTCTTACAGACCTCGGGAGCTCTGCAGGGTGATGCTCAATTAGGCACTCCTCTTCCCGATCTTCTTGCACCAATTGTTAACACCACACTCTCAGCCATAACATTCCGATGGGGGGCTTCACCGGGGATTAGGTACGATGGTATCAGTGTCCTCGTCAATGATGTCGAGAGGTACCGCGGTTTCTGGGGTGACGAGGGCTCAGATCACTTTACTTGGATGCGCGACAACGCGACAGAGTCCAACGAGTACTTCCGATTCGCCTACATGATGGGAACGAACAGCGGCGACTATTCAAAAGCAGGTGTCTGGACAAAGGAACTTGGTTGGGTCGAACCCCAACCAGGACCTTCTAGGATCAAGGGACGGGCATTGGACGCCCATGAAACACAGCTGCGACGCTAACGCTAGGATACTTCACGGAGCGTATGTATAATGACTTGAATACGAAGATGAAGAGTGATTGAACTGGTGTGTTATGCGGATTTGTGACGCCTTGGGTCTTTTCCCGATTCATCAAGCATGCTTGTATTTGGGGAAACGTGTTTTTTATCAGCCCGCAGTCTCTGCTTCACCAGTGATACATCATTAACCTCGGTCTGCCCATGAGTCGCGTATACAGTAACTATGCAAAGTCCTGAACTCCATCTGTAGCCAATAACGTGGCTCGATTAGACTAGATCCGCAGCCTTCCTGCCCTTAGCAGATGTTTCTCTGTCTGAGGAAATGTCCCAACCCCCGATAGGACTGTATCTGGAGTTCCTGCGGCTGTTCGATGAGGATATCGCGAGGCACAGAGTAGACCTGATCCACTCGTAAGTGAGATCGAAAGGCCAGACACTGGTCGTGAGCTAGTCTCAACTGCATCTTGGTTCGTTTGTTCTTGGGAGTCGGACGGATCGGGATGTAGAGGTCGTTATCGACGTCGTCGTCGATTCTAGTCGTTACCTGTTGGCGGTTAGAGCTGGTGCTAGTATCGCAGATATCGAAAAGGGGCTGTTTCTTGGAATATCCTAACAGTTGCGACTTTTACCCAACCCCGACGTACGCCGAAATCTGTGAACACTTTGTCGACGACTATGACTGAGTGTCGACGGACTGTATCTGGGATTTGCTCGGCAAGCTCGATCTTCAGCTCTTGGCTCAAATTCCACTGTCTTTGTGGCTTGAACCTGTGTAGCCTGCCCTGGGGGGAACTCGGGTCTCTCATTATGAAAATATGTCAGCGCAATAATTGAGGGTGCTGAAGGGAGAGGTGGATGATGGACTAGAGAGATGAAGTGTGGCTTTGGTCCCAGTCGTTTATATTATAACTGCCTGCCTAGGTACTTGGTAGGCAGCGATTAGTTGCTGTCCACATTGGAATTCATGGATGCCTCTGTCAAGCCTCGTAGGCCCTCGGAAGGCCGCATGACAGGCCGTATTGGCACCAACATAGCCGAGTCCCGCCATGCAAACGCCTGGTGCAAACGCCTGGAGTCCTCTGGAATCGCACAGCAAATTTGTGACTAATGCGGGAATCGTTTGAGTTCTCGGCCGGCTACCTGGAGCGTAGAAGATTCCATACACCACCGACTTCATAGTTAAAATTAAATGGGTGTATTCGCATGCCGAACATTCGACAGAAAGATAAAAGTGTGATTACCTGGCTAATAAATCCCATGTACATCCATTAATAACAGCCTTGTTTGCTCGGCTCATCTCAATAATTACCCCTTGGATTCATCCGTGTTCCCTCCCAGAATCAACCCCATCGATGAGATGCGAGCACAAACCCATCTCATTCGCAAGTGCTCACAACGTAATGCACAGTCTGATTTCCCGTTGCCGGAACCTTGGGCTTGAAATCGAGATAGACGAGCTATTCCGTCGCCAACATCATTAGCAAACAACGATCCTATCCTCACCCAGAAAGCAGGAAAATAGCCAAGCGCGTCGCTTACCTCGCCCTTCTCGGGTGTCCATTGCCCATTGGTATCGCGGTAGTACACCAGCTCGCCAGACCCGCCGTCGCGCACCTCGGCCGTGGTATGCGTGAGGGTGCCCTCGGTGCGCCACTCGAGCTGGTAGCATGTCGACTTGGTGACGACGAAGGGCTTGGAGCACCGCGTGTGTCCCTCTGAATCCATGCATGTTTCGACAGCGTAGTCCATCACTTTGCCCTTGGCGACGTTGTGCACTGAGTTCGTTGGATGGCGACGTTAGTGAGAATGTCGAGGATGTACGTCAGAAGAGGACGAACGTACCCTTTTCGAGGCTGCCCGTGAGGGCCAGGCCGGCCGTGAGCACGCTTTGCGCTGAGGGGATGTACATGATGGAGGCGGTAGTGTAGGTAGATATGATAAATGGTGTATAATAACAAGGTGTATTAAAGTAGGAAAGGAATTGAATTGTTTTAGGGGCGTCCTTGTTGGTATTCGGCGTTGCGCAACCACGACGTCATCGATTGTCAGCATCCGTCATATTTTGATAAAAAAATAGTTCAAGTGCACAGTCTCGGCGGGAGTTATGCATGAATTCAAGGTTATAAAAAACATCATGTCGGGCATATGTTCCTGGCTTAAATCTTGTTCAAGGATGAGTGTGTCATTCGCTTCAATGTTGCTGTTGATTATATCGAGACTTGGAAGGACACTTCAGTTGAACTGCAACTTATCCAACAAATAAAATTATCAGAAAAACTACGCGATTACCTAGCTACCTACATACGCATCGCCTGATCTCACATTCAATTCATGCCTAGTGATGGGATTTGTAGTTCTCTGGATATATAGTGTTGTTGATAATAATGCATGGTTAGATAGCGACGTCTTTATCATGGAACTTTATACGCAAGGAGAACATACAATTTCAATCTCCCTCTCACTGGCTATGATTTCAACGTCATCTTGAGTTTCCGGATGAGGAGAGTGAGCCGAAGATTGAACGATTTTCAGCTCTTCAACATGACGGAGCGAACAGTCGGGGAATAAGCAGCATTCCGGAGAAATACTTGCCTTGAGGACATTAAAAATGGCTGCTTTGATAACCACTCTCTTTTCGAGGTAAAGTAAGAAGCCTATAATTGCCAGCTTCGAAAGAAGGAGTACGAGACTTGCGCCACAAAACTGCCAGTACAAGTCTCGATGGCTCCTATCTTTTCGTCAACGGCCTTGCTAGGACATTGCGCTGTGAATGTAAAACCCAACAAGCACTTAAGATCTTAAAGATCGGAAGATGTGGCGATAGTTGCTGATCCAGATTTCGCATTGCGACCTGGGGAACCAGACATTCCAGATAGAAACGATCTATTTGCGTCGATTATAGTGCCAAACTACAATAGTGTTGAGTCTTTGCCAAGACATCCGAGTAGAGTATACTAGCTACCTAGTGACTAGACAGCTAGACTATCGTTGCGAGGAACATGTGTGTAGATTCTCATGAGCTCCTTTTACTTTAGGCTAACTTCCTTGTTACTTTCCAACTGCCGAAAGAGAATAATTAAATCATATTCCTTGTAAGAGCCTACCTAGGTAGTTAGCAGCAAACATAAAGAACATCGTGGAGCGTGCTCAAGAGGTTCCAAAATAAATGTCTATCTGTAGTTATGTAAGTAGGCATCAGTACGGATATAAGGCATCTATTCCAATCCTACTGCTACCTAATCCACCGGAGAAATACACAGCACGCGGAAGCGATAACGACGATGTAACCCCTTTTCCAGCGGCACTGCTCAAAGCTTAATTATCCCGCGCTAAGCCCACTCAGCATGAGCATGCGAGCCGGACCCGCGCTGGATATCGATAGCCGGCCAGGCCCGGGC
>JAOXNK010000003.1:258742-270767 GCA_028566675.1 Hypoxylon intermedium
ACCACTTGGAATACACTGTTAGAAAAGCAGTTCTGGTGTTGCAATGTTCAGAGGACACTCACCGGTGTTCCAAAGCCTTGCTACCCTCGCGAAGTCGCGCGCCGGTGGCTTCGGTGGACTTGGCTCGCTCGCTGCCCGCTAGGTCGACAAGTCGGATTCGCGAGCTTCGCTCGGTGGTCTCGTCCGTCTCCATGTCGTGGTGGATCTGCTTCAACATGATGGTGAAGACAGCGTGGCTTCGACTACTCGTATCGTTCATCTTGGTGCTCGCTGTGGTGCGGCTTGCGTCGCCGGTGGTCATGTAACGGAGGATCTCGTTGAGGCTACGCACCGGTACCTCGGTCAGATCCTTTACATACGGCCCTTCGCTGGGCGACTCGCGGATCTTGAGGTAATACGGGGCTTGATTGGGCACGACGGGGACGAGTAGGTCGCGCACGTGCTCGTTGTAGACCTCGAAGTAGGAGGCGCGAACGTGGTATGAGATATTGGGTGTCTCATCCTGCGCGGCCTCGATACGTTGGAACAGGTCCTCGCAGGTTCGTGGGATGAGTCCGGGTTGGTCGGGGGTACCCATCATGGTGTAGGATTTACCGGAGCCGGTTTGTCCGTAGGCGAAAATACAGGTATGGTAGCCTTCGAAGTTGTGGTCGAGAAATTCCTCGCCCAAGCTATTATATACATCCTCCTGGTGCGCGTAGTGTCTGTCCTTCATGTCGTGGCTCCAGAAGGAGTTGTCGAATGTAAAGGACTTCTCCTCGATAACCTTGCGGGACTTGGCTTTGGCATTCGCGGGATCGGTGTCGTTCGGTACATGAAGTATAGTGCTCTGGGTGATCGGATCCATGCTGATCAGGCAATCCGCACCTCTCTCGATCTCTGCAGTCCATGTCAGTTTCAATTCATTTCATCTCATGGGTAGTAGCATCGGTCAGTAAGTAGATAAATAAATGGGCATCATACCTCTGGGCAGAAATGCCCTCACTCGCACCACAACTCTCACATTTCCTCCTGCATCCATTCTCAAGTGTTGTGGTAGGATGCCATCTCGAGATCGCAGAGAGGGAGTTGAGGCGGAAGAGCGCATGGCCCTCATGTCGGGCGACGGCATAAAGCGTGATTCAAACATTCCAAGAAGTGTTTCACGAGCGTCGTTGATGATCTCTTTGGTGCGCTGTTGGTACGGATGTGGAATGCCATAGACCGGCATCTGCAGCGACGAGAATGTGGACCGGGGGGGCAAGTTGCTGGTTTTATTTACTCTGCTTTGTCTGCGTCGCAGGGGCTTGGTTGCCGGGGCAACAACGGGGCAATACGTGCTGAGTGGGAGTTGGTAGGTACCTGATTAAAAGATTAAGTGCCAAGGTAAGGTCCAACGGTGCAGCGACATGGAACGCGATTTGCCCCGCGCTGTGACGTGTGTATCTTTTCTGTTAGGGAGGAACAACCAGCGACGTTCTTGCGTTGAGAGAAAAAAGGGGAAGAGTGTACCGCGGACAACAGGTCGAAAAACACGTGAGTTAGAAAATAATTGAGATTCTCATTTGTATTCATGATATTTCACTGCCCTTTGCCATTGCCCAATTCCTTTTGTACCCCTCATAAATGAAAGTATCTTCGGTTCTATGCTACAATTATGTCGGTATTTCTCTTAGAAAGGAAGAAAGAGGGAGACAATTAGGAAGGATGAAAATATGAAAATCACAGCTAATCCCCTCCTTTGGCGACTGAAAAAACCATTCCTCCTCATAAGGCATTGCGATCCCTGATCCAACTATGTATGTAGCTGACTGATTATCCTCAGTCCCCATGAGAGTCGCGGAGTTCCTCCCAACCCTTTCCCCTGAGCTGCTCGAATGCTATGGCATTCAGGATGTGGCATGCGGGTCTTGGGGGTATGGGATACTCATATGGAGGAAAGGTTGCTCGTTGCTTTGGCTCTCAAGATCCTCAATCAACCCTGCACATGCACGATGTCCGTTCTCCTTAGCTAATCTGATGGCATTGCGACGCATCTCTGGGCTGAAATCAACGTTCTGCACCTTCGCTGCCTGCCACAGAAACTGTACCATATCAATGCGTCCGTGTTCCGCGGCACCCTCGAGGGGCCATCGTCCTTGTACTTTAGAGGGAGGGGGGTGATCCAACCTAGCACCCCGAGAGAGAAGTTCAGCAACCACGTTGCAGTCGCCGCTTATTGCGGCCATCTGTATGGCAGTACCGCCGTTGCGAAGGGCTGGAGCGTCGTGTATGTCAGCCCCGAGTGTGAGAAGTAGTCGCACTATCTCAAGGCTACCAGCTTCGGCTGCTTGCTGCAGAGGGGTGCGCTTATACCCGAATACGGCTTTCGTATTTATGTTGGCTCCTTTCTCGATCAGAAACTGTACAAGTCTGGGGTTCTTGGTTTTAATGGCGAGCAGAAGAGCCGTCAAGCTCTCCGCGGGGCCTTGTTGAAATGAAAAAACAGATTGCGCATTAATATCGCATCCAGCTTGGAGAAGTTTCCGGGTTGAATGAAACTCATTCTGCTGATTGTTCTGGCTCTCTTGGATTGCTTCCCCGAGGGGCGTCATATGATAGTCCTCGGTGTAGTCAGTGGGTGGAATATGATTTATATCGAGCAGCTCCGTGTTGAGAAGTATGTCCACAAGCTCGTGGCCATTACTCCCAAGACGAATGGCATTTATCAAGGCACATGATCCGAATTCTCTGGGGATATTTTTGCGTGTATGTCGTACGTGCCGAAGGAGAAGTCGCAAGACTTTTGGGGAACGAAGTTTTACAGCTTCGAGAATACTCTTACTATTAGGGACGGCGCCTATGTGATCAAGGAGGAGAGCAACAACCTCCGCTTTTTCCTGTTCAACTGCATATCGCAGTGCATCACTTAAGCATTCATCTTGAAGCGGAAACCTGTTGTGCAAGGTCTTGAGCATGGCTACGTTTTCTTTCCTGATCGTCTCAAAGAGATCCTCAGGCTTAAGAACTGCCCTCGGGAAGGTGAGTTGCAGATCTGCGAGAATTGACAGATCACCCCATTCAATAGCCGCACAGAATTTGCTGCTAAAATCACCTTTCCATTGATGCATTCCAGTCATTGCTCGGTTGTCCGGGTTCGAATTTAAAAGTGCGTAGACAAGACTTCGGTTTTTTCGTACTATAGCATAGTAAAGCGGAGGGGGAGAGGCCGAAGATAAGTTAGGACCTACATTTGCCCCAGCCTCGAGAAGGGCCCTCACAATATTTTCGTGAATCGGATCGTGTTCAGTCGCCGATTGAAGCGCTTTGTACATCTGCGATGGCTCGGCTTGCTCACATGAATGTAATAGCTTTTGGACGAGCGCGATGTCTCCTATCTCCGCTGCAGCCCCCAATGCAGCTTCAAAATGTCCACCTCGGTTGAGATTAGACAAACCACCGTCTTCAATTCTTGTCGCAAGTGGATAATCTCTTGCCCTAATTGCTTCGGATAGAGCCGTAGTTATAGTTTCCCAACAATCGCCTTTGTGAAGTCTCCAGTCTTCGTCGTCAATGCTATGAGCATCATCATTTAGATTTGGTTGAAGTGAGAACACCATTTGGATGAGATTGTCGCAGCCACTCCGTATCGCAGCACTGAGTAACTGGTGGGTGGATGATGGGGTGTGTTTCTTCAGAAGAAAGCTGACTAGTTGCAGTTTCCCGTGTTTTGCTCCTTGGATAAGTGCCCAATTTATCTTTCTCGCATGCAATATCAAGCAATTGCAGCGCGAGGTTTGCTCGCATGCCTGAATAGTTCTTTTGGCAATATCTGCCGCCTTATCATCGTCCAGGCTTGCTGCAATTGAAGCTAGGTACCCTCGAGAGAAGACAGTAGAATGGTCACCTGGCGCAAGATTGGATCCAAGAATATATACTAACTCTTGACTGCTAAAGACCCAGCTAAGGACCAAGTTAAGGGCCTCAGGGTAGACACGAGAGCCAGCTTGTACGAGGGTTTCCGTGAGCTCTGTGAGCTCTGTTACCTCCGGCGTAACTGTTCTCCTCAAGCTGAAGAGAAGGTGTTGTAATGCTCCCACTTCCCCAGCTTCTGGGTAGAACGTTTTATTAGGGTCCGCTCCAGAATTCAATAATAGTCTTACAATACTGAAGCTCTGTAGGGCTGCAGCACGCTCGATTGGGGTATACTTTTCTCCGTCGTGGGTGCAGGCTGTGTCATTGATGTCAATCATTCGTGTATCTAACAATTGCCGAAGGACATGTTCATTTTTCGCTTCAATGGCGCATCGAAAGAGATTTTCTGCCAATGCTGAAGCCATCCGCTTCGAACCGGCGTTCAATAGATGATTGAAAAGGGAGCCAATGTCGTCATATCTGCCCATATACGCTATGATGCTCTCAAGCGGAATCGACTCTATACCAGCGAACCCATTGGAGATTGAGGCCAGCAAGATCCGGTGGAAATTGGTCCTGAGATACTCATCTGGCGATATCAGGCTTCCAGCACCCCAGTCGTACTGTTCGGCATTCTGATTTGAGGCCAGCGTTTTGAGGGTATTTAGGAGCGTTGGCACCCTTTCTCCCCTCGAGCTAATAGCTAGACAGTTCCTGACGTCTTCAACGAATAGCGTGAGTGGACAACATAGTCCTGTTGCGGTTCCCACTTGGGAAGATGCGGCAAATGCACGATTCGAAAGACCGATCCCTATTAAAATTTTAGAACAGGTAAATGGCCAACGTCATTGTCATTAGTTCTGGCAACTAAATTTTTGACTGCGCGTACCTTGAATGTTCGTACCGAATTCGATTTGCTTTGATGGCAAATGATGTAGGAGCTCACTATATCTCGAGTTCATCGAGGGTGTCGACGGAAGGGTCAGGAAGCCTGAATTCGAGAATGAAGGTTCTAAGTTGAACCCGTCAAGGTCCAATGCTCCCTGGCTAGGAGATTGTCGCGTGGTTTGCAGCAGCCAAGGGTCAAGTCCGAAAGAAGCATGGGCTGAGGCGACCTTGTATATGGCACCACATCCAGAGAATTTGATGGTGGCCCAAAAGGGGTTGAGAAATCGAAGGCCATGATATCTAATGAGCCTATCTCAAAATTTGGGTCCATGCCCATGAAGACGGCAAAATCACTTGGGTCTTCGTTGAATGAGGATATCGTTGAGATTGCGGGTTGATCCTCACTCATACCTTGCTGTGAAGATCCGCCAGTGTCATTGGCAAAGTCTTTGAACAAGCTCCAGGTCCCGCCCTCATTCGCTTCAATGGTGACTTTCTTGAGATTGTTGGTAATGAAAGAAACTATTAGGCGCTTTAGCATTTAACTAGTCCCGAAACCAAAGTTATGAGAATAGCCATACCTTGGAGATGAGAGTCATCATTCACACTCTTGCAGACATCCTTCAAGTAGCGCCGCCCCCTATTCAATCGATTTTTAGGGAGCACTCGGCCTGAAAGGAGTACCCGTGCCTGAGCCCCTCTTAAGACAAGTTGATCGAGTTCGCGGAAGATGAGTCTCCACTCATGAGGTTTAAGGTACTCGCGAGCCCTGGAACTCGACGACATTGTGATTCAGAAGGAGAGAGTGAGAGACGCATGGATAATCATGGCTCAAGATAGACACAGCAACATGGCAGAAGACGAGAGTGATATAAGCTCGCGAGACAGTACAGTTCTCGTTTGAAGGTCCAAATTTTTGTCGCTTGGGATAGCCTTATTTCGGCCATGTAGGCTCTGAGCCTCACTCAGGCATGACGCGACACGGCCGCCTGACTGGTTGCCTCGTTTATAGGGTAACATACATAAAAGAGACAATTAGTTTCCTATGATTCTATGTAGGCTGACGTATTATCTGTGGTGCGCGTGCACCACGACCTGATTGGGCTCCGAAATAAGTACTCGAGTATTTTTTGTCACCGATTTTTGTCGTGACAAAAATTTGGCCCCTATGTTGCAGAATCGCTTGTTGGAGGCACGGGTGGTTCGGCTCCCTGTTGCCTTCGCAACAATAACACTTAATTTGTGCATCTTCAGACTGGAGTCGTGTGACGATATGGCAATACCTATTGAGTCAAAAATCTTGAAACATATTTGAATTAATCCTACCGAGGTTACATAGTTTTTCCCTTACACTTCTTCGTCTCGAAAGCTTTGCGATAGATATTGATGAGTTTTGGCGGGAAACAATGAGAAAAGCATGGCTCTAGTTTCTGCGCACCTTCATAACCCATCTAAATATTCATATAAGAGCGACACTACTCAGGACCTCAAGTCGCGATCGTGAATTCTCAGATGGTGACCCCTAAACAAGTCTAATGAGTCTACCCTTCCCGCCTGCAAGACACCGTCCCATGGCATAGGGGCAAATCGTAGCATATCAAGGTTTGTCAACGCTGATAAAAACAGAACCAAAACACAGCTCGACTCACAGAATCACCAAATACTTTATACCCTCGCGAGGCCCTTTCCCAGCAACTCATTCCCAACCTCCGCGACAAGCGGCTCATGCGGGAATACCTCCTTCTTAGCCAGCACCGTCGCTTTAACATCCATGCATCGCAGTAGATCGATAAGCTCCCCATCCATCGGCGCGCAATATGTCAGGAAGCCGAGCGCTAGCAACATCCCATGCAGTGTCTCGCCAGACGTGCGCTCTGCCGATATGGCCTCTAGTAGTGTCGTTGCGAGTTCAATTTGATCGCCCTCAGGCAGGACATCGCCTGACCCCTCTCTCTTGTGATAATTCGCAGACGCGACATTATACAGTAAAGATGACGCTGCTACCCGGATCGTGTTGTTGCTTTGATCTGACAGGAAGACATCCGAGATAAGCTTAATGATGTGGCGCCGCAACCCCTCTGAACTGAGGATCTCATCCGCAAAGAGATGGCTTGAAAACAGATTACAAGCCATCTGGATTGTGACTAGGTTCAGCGCGTACGGGATATTGCTACCACGAGTTACAGCCTCTAAGAGAGCAAGAACAGTCTTGTGTTCGTGTTCCTCCGCGAAGTAACCGCTCAATCGTGGATCGACTAGGGCACAACGGAAAAGGTCTACGACGGCGAACAAGACCTCGGGAGGCAAATCCGTCGCCGCGGAACAGAGGAAATTCGAAAATGCTGATAAATCTGGCAGCGTTGTCTGTGCGGGGCCCTCGGCTGTCCTGATTTCGATGAAGTGCTTCACCCCCTGAACTGAAGAGTCGTCGGCCTTGGGTCCTAGCTTAGACAAAAGCTTGGGAAGTGGGGGGACTTTCGTGTATAATACTGGCTTAGATTCCGAGTTCGAAAAGTGAGGTAGTCTGAGTAATCGGTGCGGGTGGGTTGGAACAGCCATCTGAGCCAAAAGCGAGACAGTTCCCGTGAGACGAGAAGCGTCTGCACCCATCCATCGCTCTTCTTGCTTCCCACGGATGAAGGTCATAAACGTGGGTGTTGCCGTAACGGAGTACTTTTGCGCGACATCGAAGGCTTTGGATGTATCTACTTTGATCAAAGTAACTTTGCTGCCATGCTCCGCAGCTAAGTTGTCGTATAGAGGGTAAAGAGCCTTACACGGGCCGCAACTCGCCATCGTGAAGAAGACGATTGCGCAAGTCCCCTTGGCGGCGTTGAGTACTCTGTCCAGCTCCTGAATATTTGACACAACTGTCACAGTAATATGGTGAGAGCCTGTCGGGGCTGCATTCCCGTTCGTATGCGGTTGCGCATCGTTCTGGAGACCGAGTAGTCCACCGTGCTGAGCCTTCCTTTGTTCAACCATGGCCGCGAGTTGAGGCTGCATCATCCGTCCAAAAGGTGAGTCAAGCACCGCTTGAGGCATGTTTGCAATGCTGTTTGGTATTCCTCTTCCTACTAAGAATGTGGAGAAGTCATTGCTGAAATTGTTGCAATTGTGCCGGAAAAGGTCATACGCCTAATACATCAGCACGGGCTTCATATACTATTACACTTGATGACTCACTTGAGGTGTATAGATCTCCTTGAGTGAATCGAGATACTCCAAGATCACCTCCATGGGCAACTCAGTCGTGCCGAGGTGTATCCGTTGTAGAGGCGGGCCTAAGTGAGAGGTACCTGGTCGAATCACGTTGATACCGCTATCGTAGACGTACTCCTTGCCGTCCAACTCGATAGAGGTGTGGTAGACGGCGTCAAGTTGAAAGCCCAGTAGGCCTAGGGACATTTGCTTAGCCAGACCATTGGAAAGGTCATAGGTGAGGAGATGGACATCCATCGTAATACGGTCCCTGCGTAACGACTATCTTTGGAGATTCTCCTGTTGGTAAATTCTAGTGAATTAAATGATTTCTTTACTATGGGAGGCTTGGTTTGATGCACCACGATATCTATTCCGTACGTACAGTAGGGACAGTATTTAACGATGGATGGATATGATTGTGTCTAACGACATACAGATAAGGCGAGAGAATAATCAAAGAAGACCTGGTGACTTAATTAGAATTGGACCAAGTTAGGAGGTTAATGTTTGAGTTGAAGGAAATAAATATGTGATTGATTGTAACGGAGGCAACGACTTTTGGTACGTCACGCTTCGGGGCTAAGGTGAGGCAGTCGTACCTTCTAGCAACACTGGCCTAGACGCTCAGCTGGTTGCGGCTGACAACCACCGTCTCCAGGGGTATATCATGCCCAGGTATGTACCTACATACGTACCTAAGCAGGTAAGTACTACGTACAGTGGCTATGCATGAGGCGAATAGCAGGGATTCGCAACTACCGCCCCACATACGCACGTTGATACGCCACTAAAATCAATGGCGGGGCCAACCAAATCATCCCCAAAGGCAGGGGTCACGGATAAGGACAAGAACATTCAACTCATTAAAAATAAACTACTGAAATTGGAGGAAAATCTTTAAACAAGTTTGCGATTCGTGTTCAAGCTGCCACCCCCCTTTTCCCAACATCGACATTATCCTATTTAACGAAACCCTCCTATCCGGAATTAATCCATCCTCATCTTTCTACTCGTCGTTGTACTTCGTAGTTGTGCATGTCCAACTGATCGCTCGTTCTCATCCTTTCTTCTTCCACTTCCCCCTTTCTCTTTCTTCCCCCTTTTTTTCTTTCCCCTTTCTTCCCTCAATCCTTTCCCCGTTTACTCTGGGGATGCCTTGTGATTGACGAGGGTATGAGGAGAACATCAGTATCGCTGCCTACGAAGCACGTCCACCACGACCCTTACGAGAAACCCGCGCGCTACGACTCGGGACACCGAGAACCCGGCATCGTGGAGAAGCTACAGAACGCCACCATGAACCAGGCCCAGAGGAGCCGCTGGCTCAAGACCGGCGCCATCGTCGTCTTCCTGGTTTTTCTATTCTACTATCTATCGCCGAAGGGTGTGGAGGTCTATCAGGGTGGTATGTGTGCCTCAGCCAAAAGTGACAATCATGCAGCTCGTATTGGACAGCGGCTAATTGGAGGGAAATCACAGTATCGCATTCGGGCGGCCAGGTACCATCCGACTCATCGTACGGCACCGAGAGATGCACCAAGTCGTTTTCCAAGGACAAGCCGATCGTACAGTATGTCCTCATGATCGACGCCGGCAGCACGGGATCCCGCATCCACGTGTACAAGTTCAACAACTGCGGCGCGACCCCGGAGCTGGAGAAGGAGGAGTTCAAGATGACCGAAAAGAGTGTTGGTGGCCTCAGCAAGTATAAGGACGACCCTGTTGCCGCCGCAAAGACCCTGGATGATCTGATGGATGTTGCCATGCGAACCGTGCCCGACAAGCTGAAGGGGTGCAGCCCGGTCGCCGTAAAGGCCACCGCCGGTTTGCGAATGATCGGCTCGGAGGCCAGCGAGAAGATTCTGGAGACCGTCCGCAACCACTTGGAGAAGGATTACCCCTTCCCCGTTGTCGCGAAAGAGGAGAACGGCGTTGCCATCATGGACGGATCCGACGAGGGTGTTTACGCCTGGATCACCACCAACTACCTTCTAGGCAAGATTGGTGGCCCTGACCAGAGCCCCACCGCTGCTATCTTCGATCTCGGTGGTGGTTCCACTCAGATTGTCTTCGAGCCTACGTTTAAGGGACTTGCTTCGGGTGGTATGCCGGAGAAGCTCGCCGAAGGTGACCACAAGTACGAGCTGTCTTTTGGCGGACGAAAGTTCGACCTCTACCAGCACTCCCACCTTGGCTACGGTTTGATGGCCGCTCGCAACTCGATTCACTTGAACTTGCTACACGACATTTACGCCAAGGAGAAGGACAAGGGTTTCCTGAAGAAGCCTATCCTCAACCACCCCTGCATCAACGCTGGCCAGCGCGACATGATCAAGGTCAAGCTCGGCGACGACAGCCCTCTAGGTACTGGCGAACTGGAACTTAACGTGACTGGCCCGGCTACCCCCGCCCCGGCGCAATGCCGAGCTCTGGCGGAGAGAATCCTGTACAAGGACGCCGACTGCAAGCTAGCCCCCTGCTCCTTCAACGGTGTCCACCAGCCCTCGTTGGCTAAGACCTTTGCTAAGGAAGATGTATTCATCTTCTCCTTCTTCTACGACCGCACCAAGCCCCTCGGCATGCCCGACTCCTTCACTCTGCGTGAGCTCCACGACCTCACCAACGCCGTCTGCGGCGGCGAGGAGTCGTGGGACGTGTTCAGCAACGTCCCGGATGCCCTAGACGAGCTCCGTGACCGTGGGGAGTACTGCTTGGATCTCAACTTCATGATTGGATTACTGCACACCGGCTACGACATGCCGATTGACAGGGAGGTCAGGGTTGCCAAGAAGATCAAGGGCAACGAGTTGGGGTGGTGCTTGGGAGCCAGGTAAGCTACTCTACATACCCCCTTAACTTTCAGCCGTATATCGTATACTGACCTTGATATTAGTCTGCCCCTGTTATCCAAAAACTCCGGCTGGTCCTGCAAAGTCAGCCAGACCTACTAATCATGACGAACGTCATATTGTCGACGACGACAGCATTATAGACGCCTTAGAGAAAAATACTTAATGAGTGGAGGGCACGGACACGGCGGATGGTTATCAAAGCCCTGCGAGGCCGGCGTTTAAGGGATCTATCTGTGTTGCAAAAGTGATGTGTAAACGAATACTCTTATCCCTCGTCTTCGATGAAAGAAGTATAGGTCGAAAAGAGTAGGTAGTGTTGTAAAGACTACGAGTAAACATGTCATGACTGAATTGTAACACTATTACTGCATTCTACTGATGATGCTCTGGTGTTGATTTTATCAATGCTATTAACTGTGACTAGAGATTCGGGTATCATACTCTGAATTTATAACGGCGCCGCTACCACGGCTAATACATCCTCGATAACATCTTCGGGTCCCACGCCGTCTAGTAGTGCCTCGACGGCCGCGAGGTCGCTGCCCCATTGCATACTCCTTTCCCGCTCGGGAGTGACTATCTGTATCCGGTGGGGGTATATCTTCTTTGCCGCGAGCCCGACGAGCGACGGCGTCACGTAATCCAACCCGTGCACCGCGGCCAAGCATTTCGCTAGCTGGTTGAAGTGCTTCGTAGCCAGAGGCGTGACGCTGCTGCCCCCTGGCGCGACGGCTCGGTGCATGCGCAGGAAGCACACGATGTTCATCTGGTACCGCAGCACCTCGATGTCGACGTTGACTTGGCGCGCTAGGAGCGCCAGGGACGCGATGTCGCTCTCGCTGATGGATATGGAGGCCGGGGAGATGAAGCTAGAGCTATCGTCTCTTAGGCGCTCCTCTCCCCGTTTTGTGGCGTGTGTACTACGGCCTCGGTCCGTCCTGGGCGTCGGCAGCTCGGAAACGCTCCGACGGACTACGCTGGAGGCGCTGTCTAGACTGGCTGTTTCTCCCCCCTTTCTATCACCGTAACCATAACCATCGCCATCCTCATCGTGCTGCTGCTGCTGCTCCTCCTCCTCCAAGTGCGCAAACCCATCCTCGGGATCGTGCCAGTGCGACACGTAGAAGAAATCATTCAAATGCGAGACCAGCCCCGCAGCGCCCGGCTCCGACTCCAGCACGGCGACGAACAGGAACTGCTTGGGCGCC
>JAOXNK010000003.1:270867-283507 GCA_028566675.1 Hypoxylon intermedium
TCGCTGTGTCAGTGTCCTGCGGCGTCGTCGTGATTCCCATGGCGGAGACTGAGGGGTTATTGTGAAAGAGCACGAAGATGTGGTAAAATGAGGCTCGTAGCTTGTATGCTAACACCTTCAACTCGACGTAGTCGCCCACCATGGGCAATACATACTGCTCTAGCATGACCAGCCCTTCGCGCGAGAGCCATATGATGTGGAAATACAGCTCGAGCGCCTGTGTCATGCGGGAGGTGTCGAGACGCCGCTGCTTGCGTGCTTTCACTAGCTGCTCGGCCACGTTGATCGACAGGCCCAGGATCTTGAAGAGCATCGATGCGAGCAGCGCATTGTTCGGTTCAACAGCTTTTGCGAGGCGCCCAAGGAACTTCTGGTCGACCTCGGAGGACGCCATCGAAAGAGGGATAGGGTGGTCGTCAGAAAAGCAATAGCCTAATGCTGGGTGGGAAGTATGGTTGCAAAAGGCTTGATGGGAGTAAGGGTATTATAATATGGAAGGTATGTATATAGCGGCGTGATGATGAGATGAGGAAGTGATGTTCAAAGTGCGAAAGATCGAATAGTCTTCCAAGGAAATCGGCGAGGCTGATGTTTGCGTCCCAGGGTTGAGACAATTAGTGGTGTGCAAGCAAGAGCATCCAGCATACCATGCGAATTCTTGCCTGGATATGTCCGCCTTGCCTGCTGAGGTCTCTTAGCTCTCCGAGGCTGAAAGCTGTAAAACGACCTGCTCCTATTATGGTAGCCGGATTTAGGTTGCGTAAGAGCAAAATGCACCCCAATGAGGTGGGCGATGGTCGAGAATTAAGCCAATGTCGTAGACCGGGGTAAACCAAGAGTCGCCGACTCGACTGGCGAACCACGGACCAAACCCTCCTTCTGCCAAATGCGAATAATTTTGATAACGAGCGACTAGCAAGCGCCTTGATCTCGGAACGAGTGACAAAACGTTGCTGGGAGAGCAGGCCACGTGAAGGGGCGCAAAATGTACGTCGTCCCAATAATCCGTTTTCCTGGTCCTTTTTTTTTTTATCCAAGTAGGCAACTCTAGTCGATAGAGCTACACGATTTCCCACAGGAATCGTAGTCCAAGAAGCACAGCCCAACCAAAATTAAACATTCGAATATTATAAATAGACTAGTGTCGCGATATATTAGTTGGCGCACTCTCATCGGCTGCTTCCACGCCAGTAATGGCCACGCTGCGTTGTCATTGGAGGGGAGTACTGACCAATATGATACAGTGAAAGTAATACAAGCAAATAGACCCAGTCGCAAACCCGGATAGGGTCAAATAGGTAAAATTAAGTTAGGAAGTGGTCAGCCAACGGGGAAAGGTGGTGCGCGAGGATGGAGGCTGATGAAATAGGGCGGCGGCGGCGGCGGCGGTGGTGGTGGTGGTGGGTGTTCTTAGACTTGTTCGATCGTGAAGCATCTCGACGTCAGCACCACGCGCAACTCTTCGCTGATTGATCAATCGTGTGGCCACGAGACTATAGGTATATATAGGATCTCCACCGGGCCGTGCAAGACCTTGAACAGGCCACCTTCGTGATCCAATGGCCAGTGGCGGTGTGAGGTCAACACCGGCGTCCTCAATTGGCAGTTTCCAGGCTTTCGGGTTAGAACTATGTGGAGTTCCCGCTATAGTTTGGCAGAATATAACGAACTCTTGGTCCCCGCGAGTCCTAGGCGGCTCCAGAAGTCGACATTAGCGTTGGTGGTTCCCAGTGGATAGTAGCTATAATGCGTCGTGGAGGTTGATCGCAGATATGTATGTGAGTGAGAGAGCCTCTCTCGTTCTCACTCTCTCCAGGTTTCTTCTTCAATAAGGGGCACACGGCAGAAGTAAACAATGTTTCGTGTGCTTCGCGCTTATGCATGTATGTGCATGTGCAGTAGGTAGATGTCTGGGCCAGATCCGCGTGGGAGGGAAAAACAAAAATAATTCTTAGGAGCTGCAAGACGACCTCGTCTGCATGAACGGACCAGGCTCTACGGTTGTCTCTCCGTACAGTTGCAGAAACGCGCGTCCGCGTCGGTCGTTTCTCTCTTATAAGCGCTCGCCGTCTGGATGCGACGTTGATCTGGGGAAATCTACTAATAGAGCATGGGGGGAGGGGGATGGGGGATGAGGGACGGCGAAGAAAGATATCGTGTTAAGAAGCCATATCCAAAAACCACGAGTCTGGCGTAGTACTTGTACCGGGTGCAGACAGTTTAGTTTCCGATCTCTTCAGGGAGCCTGCTGCTGTGGGTGGCAAGCGAATGGGAGGCCGTTTATCCTGCAGCAACTTTGATGCAAGGTGAGTTGTCCACTTCCAAGGGGGCTTCCAGAAATGAGGTCAACAGGACGACGTCTAGTAAAGAGTCCAACAACAAAAAACAAGATTCGGGTCCGAGCCGGACTTTCAAGTCGGTAATGCTGTGTAACTTATAAGTATATAATTAAGGCTTTCTGAAACGTTAAGACTGACTATACAGATGGGCTTGTTTAGCAGGTGAAAAGTTGTCTCAAGTCTCATGCCAAAAGAAAGGAGCAATCAAAAAAGTTGCTCGACAGGTTCAAAATTACTTTTTTTTTCTGGCCTATGACGGCCCTAGCTGACACGCGCAAACACGTCCCAAAAAGTGCCATTTTCCAGGAACGACAGGGGTCAGGGGGGCTTCTTGTCAACGTCTTTATCTCCAGCCTCCCTCCGAGGCTCCCCCCTCCCAGAACTTCTCGAGTCTTGTCACCACCACCAGTTCCGAGAAGAGCCGCCCCCACAGCATGTACGATAGATACTATGTACATCTACTACTTCGTACATAAGCTAGATGGCTAGCTCGTCCAGATGAGCACCACGGCTTTCTGCTCCTTGGATCAGACTCGCCAGCGCTTGGCGATTCTCGACAAAAGAGGTTAAAGAGTCTAGTCGCATGCTTCTTAGATAATTGCTTGGCTTCTTGCCTCGGCTATCTGACACACTCACTGGAGCAGATGTAAGTAGGCAGACGACGAGCTGTCCCGTAGCCACGGCCCACGAGATTTTAGTCCGTAGGCTAATGCCACGATTTACTTGTCTAAGACACCTCAGGCACCCGCAAGGGGCATAACGCGTGGGCACGGGGGCGGAATAGCCCAGGGCCAAGCTCGGAGAGAGTGCACGATTTCGTCAGGCTACTCTAGAATCTAGCTATGTACAATCGTTGTGACGGGAAACACGCCTGGGAATATCCATGTGGTGTTATTCACCGATGCTGGAGCCCGCTGGGAATCTAATCATGTTCCTTTCTTTCGACGACATCTCATCAATCCCAAACGGCGGGAGGCCCTTTTGCGCGTACGTAGGGTATGCCGCATGCGCGCATCGCGCAACCACGGTTTGCTGCGTCGCGGATGGATGCTGACAGGGGAGCCCAGCTAGAGAGATCCATTGGCCAATGAACAGAGAGAAAAGGCAGATCCCCGATCCCCAGCCACCCGATTTTCCATATGACATGTACAACGTGGGTGTAATAGCTGGTGCTATTAATAATGACGAGCTGACCTCTCCATCTACGCATAGGTAGGTAGGTAGTGTAGATAGAAGATCCTTTGGAGTAGAGCTACATACGTATGACCTCACAGCGGGAATTAGCCATGGACAACACACATAGTCCGGCGGCCGTCGAATATGCGGCCTCCTCGCAAGCCGTCCATACAGCTCACCCCGTCAATCTATCTCGCAGGCTACGGAACCTGCGGCCATCGTCACAATCCAAAACTAACCGTAGCTCCACTACGACTGTCGATACGCGCAACAAACGGTGCGATAGAAACTGGCGGTGAAGAACGAAATCCGCGCGTTTTTTTCTACTTCTCGGCCCCTATATCATACACGGGTACACTAGGTATCCTTACTACGAAACGACTCCTATGCAAGTGCGCAGGATTATTAGCAGTCGGTACCCGGTTCTCGAATTCTTGCTGTCCTGGTGGAAAATGACGCTCAGGATAGGCCCACTCTCCCTCTCCGTCGAGCCTACATAGAGGTGGGCTATTAAACATGCATTGGTATACCTACCTACCTACACTACCTCTTCGAGTAAGTCGCTCGAGTTCCATTGGAGCCTGCAGTTCGTTAGTTACACCACCGCAAGCATCGCCACTCTGATTCGACAGCTGCACGTAGGTAGCAGCAGCTCATGGCCATGCAGCCTTACAGCACTTCCCCCCAGCAGCAAATCAATAAATGAAACAAATGGGACGTCCATGGCTTACCGAAACCTGTAAATGAATCCACTCGGGCATGATTGGTTCTGTTTGCTTAAAAGAGCTAACTATATGTACATATGATATGATATGATCTCATTGCATGATGAGAGAGAGGCAACCTACATCTGCCTGCACATGCGCTGATGCGCTGGATTTTCCAACCTGGAGAGATAGATAGAGGAGCGGTTTTGGAGATACAGAACACGTTGTATTGCAAGTAGCCGTGACGATGTTCAAAGGCTACCTGGGTGTCAACTTTCATGTAGAGATTCAGGCAACCTCCTCGCCATGGCATACTGTCGATATGAACAATCCAACTGTAAAGGGCTGCTGAACTAATGTCTACAAGGGAGTAAGTCGTTCAGGAGACCTAGGTGAAGAGCCTCAATTTATTCAACGTATGACGGCAGCTCATCAACAGTTATATGCCATATTGTTTCTGGTGGTAATGGTAAAGTCTCGGCAGCCACACTGCATGTCTTATTCATTTATTCGATGTCACTCACCAGGCCGTGATTCGACCGCCAAAGTAGACGGGCTGTATATGTATCGTCAAACCGCTCATTCGCTCGCCCTCCTCAACCCTGTTACCCCAGCCCGAGTGGCCTGGCCGGGATGACCACTGACCTAGGTATACTGACATTTTCCCCTCTCGCCAACTCTTCAACCCACCGCGCCACAAGTCAGTCACGAAAAGCATCCAAAGTCCAAAGTTATAAACACACTCTTTTTCAGTACCATAAACGTAACTCATCCGGAGGGGAGATTGCTAACCCCAAAAGTTCAGCATATCACAAGCACCCAGCCCCGTATCCGTATCCGTATCCCCATCCCCTTCTATTTACACGGGACTAGTCCTGGGCTTAGCACCGTCGTCGCCTACAATGGGCGAACGACTCGATACCCGTTTCTCGATGTTGTGTATTTGATTCGTGCCGTATAGACCGACCGCCCTACTCTCCCATCCCAAAGCCGTGTTTGCTCCTTCTATGTACCAAGCAAGCTAATTGAGAAACGCCTTTCCTTCGTGTAAGCCAGCCCTGGGTTTATATGTATCCTCTCCCATGCATCTACCTTGATGACCAGCCAGTCCACCAGATTGAACCCTATCCATCCGTGATGCCGTCATGTCTCATTCCGAATCTAAGAATCCATATTCCCCAATTTGTAAAAGCGTAGCGAATTTTCTTTCCTGTTTATCAAACACGAAGAGCAAGAACTTTTAAGCTGTGGATTTGATCCACACATAGGCACGTATATCACCGGCAATGGCCGCACTGGCTGGCGGGCTTGCCGCGGAGAGTCGATGGCCCCTTACGCCTCCGACTGCTCAACACCGGCATGCCATCTCCAGGTTGCAAAGCATCTCTCGGCTCGAAGCGCTCGTTGCCAACCATGATGATCTTGATTACATTGCTAAGTCCCACAGCCAGGCTGGTACGACCAACTCTGGCCATCGGTCCAATGCTATTGACGAAGAGGTGCCCGTCGTCCTCAATCTTTGGACATAGCGGGAGGGTTTCCCACGTTTCCTGCTTGCCGAAATGGGAGAACATCCACACCTCCCAATTGTCTTGTGCAAGTTGGCCGTTGGCGTTCGCAGGTTGTGGGGCATTGTGCCGACGACGCAGGCCATTTAGTGGTTGGTGAGGTTGATAGGCGAGATGTCCATCGGCTCGAGATTTTTCGCCTGATTTCTGTCTGACCCCAATCATGATTCCAGAGGGTAGAGCATCCCAAGACCCGGGGTTTTTGATAATCCGCCTCGATTCTTTGGCTCGTATCCATGGACAACATGTTTTTCCCGTAGGGGAGGCTGGATCGCAAAAACATAACGATTCCCCCTCATGCTGCGGACTGTAAGTCTGTACAACTAGGAATCCTGTATAAAAATTGTTATAGGCCAGTGTAAAACTCCACAAGGCGACAGAACCACACCGCATCCGTCGTGGCCTCGAGTGAAAGCATTTCATACTCTTCGGTTGAATCGGGTCCACCTTGAACGTGTGAATGGCTCGGAGTGTTTGCGAATTTACTAGGTCCACCGTTTGAGACCGGATAATGAGGAAGAACCCTAACTCGGGCAAAGCCTGTATCGAAATAAACCCACGCTCAATCGAGGTACCCACGTTTACTACTTCAGAAGTCCAGCCTGGATCGTCTTGGTTGGCAACACGTACTTGACCCTCACGAGTAGAAGCTATTACTTGAGCGGGAAACCCTTTACTATTATCAGCATCATCGAAGACAGCAGTTAGAAGTACATAATCAACTCACCCTTTTCAGTAAGGGAGTCTACAGAGGCAATTGCACTCCCTTTAATCAGCAGGTAGCTAGTGGGTTCAAATTGGTCTGTTCGTAGCTCTGTAATAGATCCGTCCCGTCGAATGAGTAGCAAGGGAGAGATATTGGCGGATTCGTCGCTAACGAAGAAGAATGCCTCTGGCTTACGTCGGTCTGGCGGTGCCCTAATTGGACGACCCCACCGAAGTTCGGCAAAATTCCATAGGAGAACCTTGTCTGAAGTCAGGAGAGCCAGCCAGTGAGACTCTTCTTCAATACACATGGCCAAGATCGGAAACGGGATGTAAGATTCATCTCTATCATCACCCAAAACGTAATCCTGGCCCGCAGTTTTGAGATCCCATACCCGGACAACCCGATCCAGTCCTACGGATACAAGGTGACCGTTCGATGAAGCGGAGAGTAGGGCCACATCCAAGGTATGGCCTCTGCTTAAAGTCCGGACTGAGAGGAGCTTGTCACTACCTGAACCACCACCTCGTGCGGAATCATCCAATTCATTCCATAGTAGATAGTTCATTAGCAGACGAACAGCTGCCGCTACGATAAGTATCGTTACCACGAACGGAACTGATTGGTGATGTATAAAGTCGTAGACGGCTGGTGGAAACCATGGCTCATGAGAGGAAATACTTCGATCTGATCCTTTGAGTACGAATATCGTGGGATGGAAGACCCTAGCAATATAGCTATGGGCATCAGGCTTGATCACGTGGATAAGTTCCCGCGCAGTTTCGTGATCTTGGAGACCAAGCCATGACGCCGGGCTTCTGCCTTGGTGGACTTGATTCAGCGTTGAAGATAGCGAGAGGTCCTTGTGTTTAGGGGCAATCTGAATGATGCGACTTAGGATCCTGATCACACCTTCATTCTCGAAAAAGTGCCACTGCGCCATGAGAACGAACCCAACCATGACGATGGTCCCCGCAATACGTGTCGACATGGCAATCCTGCCCTGTAGCATTACATCCCAACGTGACCAAAAAGGTTGACGCACCCGTACTTCGGAAGCCGACCTTTGGGCTCGGATCGACTCTTTCGCAAGTGCATCACTAAGCTCGGTCCGCCTAACATCGACGCTTAGAACTGACAGGAAAAAGGTCGAAAGGTAGAAGAAGTCAAATATCAATGCAAGCGCCGCAAAGGTGCAGAAAGCCGAAACACCTGGTGATACAATCTTTGACAATCCATAAAGAATAAGTAAATTCTGAGTCACACTAGCGAGAGCAATATGACCTGTTTCACCGAAGGCGTAGCCGATCCTACTGCTGGTGCTGTCCTCGGACGGCGTGAGGATGACCGCGTTGATAAGTCGAAAGATGTTTTCAAGACTCATGGAGAAAATGACCACTGGATACCCCAGCCGTGGTATCCTCGACAGATCCACCCTCAGAATAGCGCATACGGTGAAGCTTGATAGGATAGCGAGCACTATTTGAGCCATCACCGTAACCATGAGTCCTACTTTTGACTTGACGGCCCGTAACTTGGACAGACTCATTACGAAGTAAAAGAACACAAGCAGGTAAGCTCCCCACAGAGAAGTGAGATCTAGATATGACATGGGACGAAACTGAAACTCGTACAATTCGCTGGTCTTTCCGACGGGCGAGTATTCGAAGATATCCCAACTATCGCCCATGTTGAATTTGAGAGCTTTGATTCGTTCCTGCCATAGACGACCGATTGGGGAGTTTCGAAGATGGATAAGAGTGATGACCAGGGCATCAGCGGCAACGAGACGACGATCTTGGAAGCGCTTGCCACTGAAGACCGTCGAATGCCTCAATGTCACATTGACTGATGTCGGCTGTGTCTTCTTTTCGTTCGCTGTCGCAATGATATCGTCATCTTGTTCTATATTCTCTGCAGAGCACGACCAATACTGCAGCGGGGACTGGAAGAACCAAGACTCGTTCGTCAGGCCGTTGGCAATGTGATAGGCATCGCGCTGTGACGGTGTGAGATCCGTAGTCGTGGCATTAGAAACGTCGACACGATCAGGTATATAACGGCGGGGATCGAAGTTGACAGTGGGGCCAAGGACTTCGTCTTGCAGCTCGAGAGCATTTAACAGGACATTCCTGTCGAGAGCCTGGTAATAGTTGCCGTGTACCCATATGGAGCGCATTATGACATCCGGCTCGATCCTATTCTTGTCGTTCAGGGGCTGGGTATCGGTCCAAGCATATTCGGGAAGAGGGGAGGCGCCATTGGTGAAGTCGGTGGTGTAGAGGAACGGGAAGGGGTATATAAGGACGGCGGCGACGGCAACGGACACCAGCAAAGTCGTTACGACATGGCTAGCTGCGTATCTGCCATAGCGTGCGAACGCAATGCGTAACGGGTGCGTCTCAGCTAGCTCAGGAGCTTCGGCGGTTCTTGAATTGGGCACGTCAACTGGGCTGTCAAGAAGCGGGAGGACTGGAAGACGGAAAGACTGGGAGACGGGAGGATGGGGATGGGTAGGTATGAACACACCCTCTGAAAGGCCAGAGAAGATACCAGATCATGCTTCAGACATGTAGCGGGCAGGCGGTGGCTCGCAAGCTGCCCACGATAAATTCGGCGCGTAGACTGTTGGGAGGCAAATGGCCTATTGTCGAGTCGCAGGAGCAGCACATGATACTCTTGCAGTATCATGAAAAGGTGTACAGGTAGGTAGGTGGGTAGGTAGGTAGATATTTACTTGGTACTGTAACTTGGTATTTGGATATTTCAAGTTAATAGAGGAGACATCATGTGGTGGCGCCGCAGCCTAGGAGAGACGATGGGGAGACGATGGGGACCAAGAGACCGAGCGACCGAAACTAACAACTAGAGCTAGTAGTAGTAGTAGTTGTCGAAAATGCAGGTCCGGGGTGAAACGAGGAAGACGGGCAGGACGGGACATGGACACGAGGCGCTATCTCGACCTTTGACTTTTAGCGAATTGTAGCGAATTCAATAGGAAGACGCGGCTAGGATTGGACTAGAGCTAGGCCAGAACGGCGCCACCAGTGCCAGAGCTCTTTCCTACTGTTTCGCACTTGTAGGTACTTGGCTTAGTTACCCGTTACGTCGTCTGTTGCCGATTGGGTTTGCCGATGGGTGTAGTGAATAGTCTATTTTGCAATGGAAGGATGCAATCGCACTTGCTAATTCCCCTGCGTGCATTCCCGGTGAGGTTTCCAGAATCCCATTACGACTTCCCAGGTTCCGACGTAAGATCCCAGGCTGGACTTGGATTGTACGCCGGCGGGGCGGGTTAGCGGGTTCGCGGGTAGCGGAAGACATCCTATTCCCTGTTGGAGTAGCCTGGTATCGCTGTAGGCTGTATGTATGTAGCCCCTCCAAGCCCCTCCACTCCACAGTATGAATAATAATTCATGAATTATTTCCCCTTCTTTTTACCCCTCATCATGAGGAGCTTCGAGCCTGCGAGCCCGTTCTTCCCCCCTGACATGGACAACCGAAGCATGGATAACCACAACCGAAGAGGAGTGACCATTGCCAACAACTTCCTCAGGTATCCAACTGACTCGTAAACGCACGGAAGGCGATAGACGTGGTGGTCATTAGCACTACCCTTGCACTTGTCGTCGATGATCGAAGCAAGTCAGCTCTGCGGCGCGGCGATATGGTGAACCAGTAGAACTTCTGTTTCAATAGAGACACGAAAACAAGAAAACGAGAGACAAACCACACGGCCCGCAAGAAACAGACGGCAGATGTTTGCTACGTCTTATACAAAGTTGGGGGACAGATCGAGCTTTATATACATATATATTCGTATATATTTATAGATTCCTGTCACTTTTCACCGGCCCATCTGTAGGGGTTAGCTGACCACCCTATTACATGGCTTCGGTTGCTACCTAACCCAGAGCGAGAGCGAGAATTCCATCGTAATCTCCAGCGGCGGGGTTCCTTAAGTCAGAATCAGCTCATTTTTTCTCACGATGCCCTCCATTGGCGTGCGGTAATTGGTGCGACACGGCCACCCATCCACGCTGCCACGCAAGGGTCTCCGATCAGATCTGCTCGACCACATTCCCGGGCGGGCTAAAATGAGCTCATAACCCTGCGCTAGATCAAGGAAAAATATCTGTAAGGCTGTACGGCAAATCCAACTCGTGCCCAGCTGCCGGAATAGGCGCAAGGGTGTAACCTACTTGCGTACATATTGCACTACTCTAGGATTGTACGGCAGTCTGGGAACTCGGCGGCCTATCACGAACAGCCGTCACCGCTTCCTACCGGCGGCAAAGGTCGTAACCACACTAGGATCCCACCCCACATCTTAACTCGGCGATCCTAAGACGATGGAAGATCCGGGCGGTGACCCCATCGCGGAGCTAATCACGTCCTTCAACGAGCTAAACCCCAGTACGGTCGAGGAGCTAGACGAGGAGCCCAGCCCTCTCGAGTTCATGCGGTATGTGGCGCGGAACACGCCCTTCGTCGTGCGCGGCGGTGCCGCCGACTGGCCCGCGATCCAACGCTGGAACGCCGCTTATTTGCGCGAGCAGCTTGCGGGCCATCAAGTCAACGTTGCCGTGACGCCTTTCGGAAATGCTGACGCCCCTACCCCTCTAGAGGGCGAGGACGACCTGGTTTTCGCTAAACCGCACGAGGAAGAGCAACCCTTCGAAGAGTTCCTCGACTACCTAACGACTCAGGAGAAGGAGGGCCGCGGCGGAGAAGTCAGATACGCCCAGACGCAAAACGACAACCTACGGCACGAGTACTCGTTTCTGTACTCGCAGGTCCCGCCGTCGATTCCCTTCGCGCGTATCGCGCTCCAGAAAAGCCCGGATGCCATCAACATGTGGATCGGCAGCTCCAAGTCGGTAACAGCCATGCATCGCGACAACTACGAGAACGTGTACGTCCAAATTGCCGGCCAGAAACACCTTGTCTTGCTCCCTGCGCTCTGCCAGCCGTGCATCAACGAGCAGGAGTTGGTGCCCGCGTCTTACGTCCGAGAAAAAGACGGCCTCCAACTGCGTAAGGAGGACGGCGACAAAGTCCCCTTCGCCCTCTGGAATCCAGACGACCCGGCCGCGCAGACTACGAAATATTCGCATCTTGCACAACCCTTGAGAGTGACTCTTGACCCGGGCGACATGCTGTATCTACCAGCGATGTGGTGAGTTGTCGCTTGCTCCTCGTAGGACTTGTTCTATAGTTAGTAAAACGCTGACCTATCGCCGTTCAGGTATCACAAGGTATCGCAGTCTTGCTCTGAAGAGGGTATCTGTGTTGCCGTCAACTATTGGTACGATATGGAGTTCAGCGGGTCACTTTACCCCTTAACCTCCTTAGTTCGCACTCTGGGTAATCAAGCAAGACAGTAAACCTCACAGCCCTTGATGTTTGGAGATAGCAAGTACCTACATAGGTAGGCAGGCATGCTTCTTAGACACATAATGCCCTTAGTTACAACTCGTAGTTCATTTGACTCCTATGGACTATGTAGACTAGAAGGAGGGCTACAAGGACCCCCTATTCGTATTAAGCAATGCGCATCAGCTTAATAATCCAGCCCTGTTTTAATCAATGTCCTTTAAACGCCATGCCAAATCCATACAAACCATTCACAAGTCCAAGTCCTCGGTCAACTCTTACGTGGCCAGGACAACCCCTTTGGGAGTCACTCAACGGTTGACTCGGGCACCGACGGGGGTTCGAGATGATGTTTCATCCAGGAAGCGGCCCTTATCGTCGCCAATCTTGCGTCGGAAGTGAGCCAAGTCCTCCAGGAGATCCTGCATGTAGTCCTGCACGTCATTCGCTTTCTCCTCGTACACCTCGGACTCGTACTCGTCGTCCTCGCCATAATACGCCTCGTCCACGAGACTCTGGCGTCTGCCGTGGCCCTTCTCATTCTCCATCTCCACGTCGTCCTCGCCGTCGAGCTCCTTATCCTGCACCACGACCTCGGGGATCGGGTTCTTCAAGCTGTCGAGCGCGAGCTTGAGATGCAGACGCAGGGCCTCGTTCTCGGTCTGCAAGCTGCGGATCTTGCCCTCGGCGACGAGGCTGCGCTCCTCCATCATGCGCTGCATGGCGGCGACGCGGTTCTGGTACTCCTCGAGGCGCTCCTCGCTTTCG
>JAOXNK010000003.1:304701-320027 GCA_028566675.1 Hypoxylon intermedium
ATCCAGAAAGCCAATGATCCCTGGAACGCCACCCCACGAGGTCGCCCTCGATAGGTACGCCGCCCCTCCCCTCCCCTCCCCGCCTTGCCTTGCCTTGCCTTGCCTTGCTTTAGGACCCCTATTACGGCTCGGACCGAACCCATCGTCGAGATAAGAGTCGATCACATGGCCTATACATTTTTAGGGGGGTTGAATTCTTAATTGCGTCGAGCTTGGCGGCGACGGCGGCAAAGCCAATAGTTAATATATGTTGTAAGTTGACTATCTTTTTTTTTTTTCGATATCGCAAAGCCAGTCAGACCACACATGCACAGCTGATACTACAAATGGGGACACTTCTTCCTTTCCTTTCCTTGAGGGCAGATCAGTACTTTGGAAATTGACATGTCGTGGGTCCCTCCAACACCCCACGCATGCAAGTATGATGTACGTTCCCGTTCAGCCTCCTCTTGGGTAGATCGATGTATCAATGCGGGATGTACCGACGCTATCCCTCCCTCCCTCCTTGCTTCTTGCCGGCCGGTCTCCTACACACCTAGCAGCTCACACACGCACACGCACACGCACGAGCCAAGAGGTGGGAGAACCACCAGCCAGGAAGAGAAAAAAAAGCCCCCACCCCTTGACTTCGCAGTCATCATCCCGCGCGCCTTATCATCATAGTCGTCCCACGTTTCCGGTCTAAGTTTGGGTTTGGCCCCCATCTATCTGTCATACCTTATGCTTCCTTGGGTCCAGTTCCGCGATGTCGGCGCTCTTGGCCTCGCCGTCGAAAATGTACTCGCTCATTAGCTTGCCCGTCGCGGGACCGTTCTGGATGCCCCAGCACGTGTGACCAGAGGCTATCCATAGGCGGTTCACCGACGTGCCGCCAATTAGCGGCGCGCTCTCCTTGCCGAAGCGCATGTGCCGCGGTAGGTAGCACGCCTGCTTGGCCGCAATGGACGCGGCGCCCAGAACGGGGCTCACGGTGGCGATGTACGAAATTAGATCATCGCACTGCGATTCGTCACATTCAACCTGGTCGGCGGTGTCCGGCAGCGGTATTACGGAATCCGGCTCCCCACACGCGTACACCTCGCCGCCGGGTCTAGCGTAGATCTCGGGGTCTACGTTTCCCTTGTGTTTCCGCTTTTGGCCCCGCGCTGCCCTGTGCGCGGGCACCCAGTCGCTCGGTAGCGAGATGTCGGTGAAGACGGCGTAGGGGCTAACGTCGGCAGCAAACACGACGCTGTGGGCTCTGAGACCCTCAACCTTGGTCTTGGGCCACAGTCGGCCAGTCCACGGCCCCGCAGCTACTACGACATCCGTCACGCCCTCCAACGAGCGTGTCTTGCCCGTAACGCGGTCGAGATATTCTACATACGAGACGGCGGTCTCGGTTTTGTTCAAGCCGATATTCGTGACCTTAGAATTGAGGCGTATTTCGGTGCCGCCTTCGCGTGCCAAGTCTGCCATGGAGGTGGTGAACTGGTAAGGGTGCACCTGTGCCGTCTCGGTGAACCCCGGCAAGCCCATCTCGGCGTACTCACGTACTAGGCCGGCATTGATCCAGTCGAGGTCCACGGGCAGGATAGACTCGTGGAGTAGGGAGCTCGCTTTCTCGTCCTGCTTGGGCAACTTTTGCCATTCCGTCTGACCGTCTTGCCCGTTGTCGTGCTTGGCAACGCCTAGACTGCTCCTCTTTCTCGTCTTGGCGGGGTGAGTTGGGAGCCCTTCCTTCTTGACCGTTGCGGCGATCTGGCCACACTCGAGCCGGCGGTAGCCCCATTTCTTGTCGCCGCCATGCACGGCTGCTAGTTCGGCGTGGAGGCGGTAGGAGAGCGGGACGATACATGTCGGGTAGGCCCATAGACCGAGGAGACCACCTGCTTTCCCCGATGCGGCGGCTGCTATGGAGGTAGCTTCGAGGAGTGTGACGTGGTGAATCGAAGAGATGAAGGAGGGATGTCGAGTTAGGTAGTATGCTGTTGTGACGCCGATTACACCACCGCCTGAAACCCGGCATTAGTGGATCTGTTGCCCTTACTAGGTCTTCTCCAACCTGGATCGTGAGCCAATTGGCCTCGGTGTCTGGGCGTATGGGCGTATGGGCGTATGGGCGTATGGGGGTGGGGGCATGGACAAGGACATATTCACCTATAATCACGATATGCCGTGGTTGGGGTGTAGGACTCTCCATAATACTCTATTTGACATGACCGGACTACACTAGTGGTCATCAAGGTCTTGGGAAGACTGACCAAGGTTGTGAATTGGCTTTTCTCGTTGGCTGGGATTCACATGCTAGAATGCTAGAGTGCTGCAGCTAAAGTACGCGTAGGTTGGAGCGTCGCCAAAGCTGTAGATGGACGGTGGATGGCCCGAGAGCGTCCTTCGGATCTTCCCGTCGGCTGGCGAGCTGGTTGGTGGTGGTGGTGCCCACTCGTGTCTACGTTGGAACCAACGACGATCGAGCCATTGGGTTTTGTTTTGTGAGGGATCGAATGTTGTCATCCAGCAAAGACAGGGATTCGGAAACGGCAGCAGTCTAACAACATGCGATTTGGATTTGATGCAAGAGAGACATCACATACGAAGTATGTACAGAGTTGGGATACGAAGTACGGCATCAGATCTTATCAACTCTTATCAGACAATGTAATCAAGTACCTACCTAGATGCGTTATGTGCAGATCGGGTAATCGGGAGAATGATGGCCTCCGAATCAGGAGGCCCATGCTTACATAAGGTAAGACATCCTTGAAGCATCGGTACATACTACAACGTCATTGGATTGGTGCGGACAAGCCCGCACGCATTGATCTGAAGAAGCTTAAACTCGGATCGGGGCTTTGCCGAGGCTCCAAAAGTTTCGACACATTAAGTGTTTAGGTAGGTACCTTATGTAGCTTTGTCATGACTACGAATCAGAGAGTACATAGCAAAAGTCTCTTATTAGTTATCAGTTGCAAGCTGCTTCATTACTAATCAGAAAAGAAAAGCATTATTCATGCGTCTATTCATAAGGAGCTGGCTTCCAAAGCACTCTACCCCTGGTAATCTATCTCATTCAATCACAATACCTCTAACTAAGTGCATAATATATCCCTGCTAACAACAATATCAAGCCTTATCATCACTCTCTCCTCGATTTGCAAACTCTAGATACCCCGCTCCCAAGAGCATCGCGAGTTTTGCAATTTCAGCCTCAGCTTCGTCATCCAATACCCCGCGCTCTCAAAGCGTAAGACATATATATACGACGAACACGATGGCTTCAGCTACATCATTCTACGACTTCAAGGTCAAGGACAGTATGTAGCACATGGCCCTACCCCTATGAGAACTCGAGGCTAACTGCTCCTCTTCGCGCTAACAGAGAAGGGCGCTGAAAAGTCCTTGGCCGACTACCAGGGCAAGGTCGTTCTAGCCGTCAACACGGCGTCCAAGTGCGGTTTCACGCCGCAGTACGCGGGGCTCGAGAAGCTCTATAAGGACATCATTGCCACGCACCCGGATGACTTTGTCATCCTTGGCTTCCCATGCAACCAGTTCGGCGGCCAGGAGCCCGGCACCGACGACGATATCCAGAGCTTCTGCCAAGTCAACTACGGCGTCACCTTCCCTATTATGGGCAAGACCGACGTGAACGGCGACCAGGCCGATCCAGTGTTTGAGTGGATGAAGGCCGAGAAGCCTGGCCTCCTGGGTATGAAGCGTGTCAAGTGGAACTTTGAGAAGTTTCTCATCGGCAAGGACGGCAAGGTTAAGGAGCGCTGGGCCAGCACCACGAAGCCCGAGACCTTGGAGAAGCCGATCTTGGAGGAGTTGGAGAAGAAGGCGTAAGTCTTTTGGTCACTTCTATTGGGGAGCTGATGTTCCAATGTAGTTAGCTTGTTATAAGTACGCGTTGACGAATGCCTATAAGGTGGCGATGATTTAATACCAAATAATATTTCATCTATTTTGATTAGAGAGTTCAGCCAAGTCGTTCTGCTACACGCATCCTACTGTGTTCATGAAACATATCTTCAGTACATATAGAAAGACGACCTACTCTAATTATTGGAAGAATATCGAGGATGAGCATTCCACATCAGCGGACGAAGTATCCGGACTGTGTTATCGTCTCAAGGAACTTGGTAATTGTTAGTACGGGTGTTGCGACTCTTCAACTACATCCTATAATGATGCTTTGCATTTCCGATAACATTGATTCGAGGACAATGTCGATTTCTTCGTACTTCCTGAGCTACTGGCATCTACCAAATCTCAAGCCTATATACACCTATACACCTATTAAGTGGATGGGGTTCACACAGTTCAAATGCAACCACAAGGCAGCTGTTCAAGCCGTACTTGGTCTCAATACACACAGTACACTCACTCACAGTAATTTTCGATCAGAAACGCTCGGTCTTGAATAAGCACCAACCGTTCAACTCAATATTACTTGATTACCTAAGTAAAGACCTGCACAACTAATCAATATCACTTATGAACATATAGTTTTTCAGTATTACCATAGCCCTCCTCCGCGATCGCTAGTCCGACGACGACCCGCAGGTCGTATACATATCGATGAAGACCTTAGAGATGGGTCACTAAGAATCCAACTAGGTATTCATGACGACCTATGAACACAGCCATCTCAGTACTGCCCTTCGGATTAGATGGGCTGACTCACATTCGTGGCAGAGATTTCCGATACATAGAACCGCTGCGGCATACTGTGCTTCGCCAGGCCGGCCGCGACACTTGCCAGTGGCCTTTATTTGGTGTACGAGTTCTGGGTGGCTCAACCCAACGATGTCTACAGCATTTACGGCAGCTCCAAACTACCCTGGACTTTTTCATGGAGCCATCGAGTTACTTTCACTTCAACATGCGCACTAGCGACAGATAATCGTGTGAACCAGTATTGCGAGAGTTCTCGGCGGTCGAGTCAGAATTAGCTACTCTTCAAGAGACCAGCCCAATCTCAAAAGCCAGAGACATAGTTCATTTGCCTCCAACCAGTCTCGCCGCCCATATCGCTTCAATAACTCCATCTTCCTAATACTTCCAAGATACTTCGAATTCTATACCATTTCTAGAAACGACGCTGAGAATGCGAAAACCCCCGCTTCGAAAAAGTTCCATTACGACAGACGGGCCCAAATTGATTTGAGCGAATGCTGGCGGATGTTCGAGTCGGAAACCGAGACGAAATCTCCTCGTGGATATCGTGGACATCGTAATTACGGTTCCTTCGTGAGCTCCATCCTATCCAACGTATTAACACAACCCAGGCTCCATACCTACTCTCTCACCATATCGACTTTGCAGGATCGAATGAGTCCATAAAAAGAGGTCGAGAGAATAAAATGCTATTGCCGGCCAAATTCCACAGATTCTATCTATCCATACCTCGGACTTGAGTAGGTAGACGCGAGGAAGGATCCGCACCCCAATTGCTATCAGACCACCACCCAGACGTTCGATGAAGCTCTCCAAGGGAAGATCGCCCCTAGCATCTACCTTCTTTCGCCATGGATGTCGACAAAAATACCTGCGGCTGAAAAATACTACTATAACTTCAAACCTCCTTGTGCTCTTGCTTCCTTGCCATTCACCCGAGCGAGAACGGACCAGCCACCCCCTGCGAAATGTCACGACGAAAAAAGAACAGCGCAGCCACAGTAGCTATCGATGGATCCTAAGCAACATCCCCGACCAACCACGCGACGCCAAAGACGGCAACCGTTGCAGCATGCAGTGGTATTGTTAAGCAAAACCTTGCATCAGCCTCAAAAGCAATCTGCAACCCCAACCCAGCCAAGTCCGCGCGGCGGCAGCAACGTTTCAAAACCCGGCCGGCCGAGCGTCCCGTTTTAACCTCATCCTCTGCCGCTGGCACAACGAGAGTAGGTAGAAACGTGGTTTCAACGGGAGCGCGAGAGCTCGTTGGATCCTCAACTGCGCCCATAGCCGTGGGGGTTCAGCAGCTGGCCCTGCCCTGCCCTGCACTACCTTGCCGCGCGCAATTATCTCGCGATGGAGCACCTCATGTAGCTGGACCCACGGGGTCTTCCTACCTGGCGGTCAAGCCAAGCTGCGCGAGCAAACACGCCGCCACAAAGTCCCCGGATTCCACAAGCAACGTCACTCACTAGCGATAATAGCAGAGACGTCGCAGACGATATGATATTCTAGTTTCACTTCGTTGCGGTTTTTCTCCAGCCAGCCCCTCCCCCAGCGCTTTATTATTGGTCCCCTATACTATGTACTCGACGAGTATAAGACTTGATCCATCCATCCATCCATCCATTCACGACCATGACGCCAGAAGGATCAATAAGCGGAACCAAGCGAAGCAGCGCGAAGGATCAGGGTCCCCAGTGACCTCATTGGCGTGTTCTGCGCGCCGAAGCCTCGGCAAACTCTACCTAGGTAGACTGTCCAGCTGTGCCATGGATATGTATGTACGTCGTCCTCCTCTCGGTAAGCACTGTAAATAGCACGGCATTGCACAGCAGAACACCCTGGCGCCAGCAACCCGAAAGGAGAAAGAAATGAGGAGTGAGGAGCTACGACCATGTGCCGCTTCCTTAGAAAATAAGGTATGACTAGGTAGGTAGGTAGGTAGGTAGGTAGGTAGGTAGGTAGGTAGGTAGGTAGGTAGGTAGTCAGTCGTGGACGTGAAGCGTATCGATCCCACGGCTCTTGTCTAGGGGGGGAGGGGGAGGGAGGGAGGGTCCGGCACTTAGCAACACGGCAGCTGCCTAAGATAGTTGTTGACTTGCTTTCGACCACTCTTGAGCCCCTCATCGCGCTGACTGCGTGCATATGTGGACGACAGCCGTACCACGAATAATCCCCTGATGTGATAGCAAACACTGCGGATAAGAGAGTCAGGTGTCTAATAGATACCTACCTAGTCTAGGCTAACATTTGCTGCACCATCCTCGTCGTCGAGCGGTTGGGCTAGACTAACGATTTTACGAACCCCCGAGAGAGGGACGGTAGGCGAAAAGCACGACATGTGAAGCTTTCATGAAAGTAACGTTTAGCGAAGATCTTGAAGATCAACCCAGACTCTCGGTCAATTCAGGTGGTAGTAGTGCCTACCGCCGGCGATATCGGATTCGTAAGTTCACCACTCAAAGGCCTCGACGGCGGATCTCATGGAACGTGATCTCTATGCACATATGTCCGTCAGAGTGCGAAAGCTACGCCATCGACTACCGAACTGCGTGCTATGACAAATGGGTTAGGAGCCTCCCCTGCAAATACATAGGATATACAAGCTCCCAGCTCGTACCTACGGGGGCCAAGGTACTTGCCTATACTTGAGGGGGTGGATGCTGGTCCTATTACTTCGACCCACGAATGGGTCTCGATAGATGTTGAACTGATATTTCTAATCCTCTGTAAGGAGCTATCATTACTTCTCGGCCATATACTCCGCCGCCTATCTATGTATCAGACTCATGTAACCCTGACTAGGGAGATGTGCGAACGTTCAACTAGGATTTTATGCTAGTAGAATGACTATAGGATACTGTTATACCCGGTCTAGACAACCTCGACACTGGGATCCGCGCAGATCGGACCCTCAGAATTGTAGATTGGAGTAGGATTCAGGGGAAGCCATCGAAATGCTTAAACCTTATCAATTCCTCAAGCACGACCAGTATGGCGAACATGCAAGATTCGTATACTCTGGACTCAAGTCTCGGGGATTCTATATAACGCCTATTAGTTAGGTATTGTGTCTCGCTGGTTACAAGCATACCTCTGTAGGAATTTGCCAAACGGCTTGTCCGTAGTCGAGTCCCCGATATGACGTTTCGGGCGTCCATGGCTACCTAGGTAGCTTAGCCATCTAGTAACTCGAAGCAGCAGTGAAGATGCTACACTCACACCAGCCCTAGGTGATCCCAGAATGTCACTTGACAGCCACGAGGTAACATGTGATGCCGTCTAAATTAAGGTCCCGCATAAAACTTATCCTTAAGCGGCTTTCCCGTGCTTCGACATCCACCATGACTCGCTGTGTACTATATTGCCAGTATCAAGGTGATCGAACAGCCTTAACGGCCGGGGCGGCAACCCCTGCCTTTCTCCGGAAACCAGAGGCCGGGCCGAATTGAGGAGCAAATACAAAGCAGTCGAGCTAAGCGCGATGAGACCAGGGACACGGAGATATAGCATGAAGCAGCGATGATGTCGTTCCATATAGTGACCTTTCGACGATGATGCCGGGAACCCCCAGCTCGATGTTCCCCAGATTTTCTGACGGGAAAAATAGCGGCGGGCGCTCCGTGCCATAATCCTATGTAGCTGCTGCATGTACTTGGACTATGTATAGACAGAACGTCCAGGGCGTGGTGAGGACGAGACAGGGTCGCTCGGTGCTTAATAGGAGTAAGGATCGTCAGAACCTTGAATCTGAGCTGGGATTCGTTGCATAGTAATGAGGCTGAGCGCTGAAAATGGTGTGCCCAGAAATCCGAGTTGGGGCTCTCAGCTCTTCTGCCTCGGCTGGCGTTTGCGTTTAAAACAACTTGCACATATTACAGGCAGATGTGATGGCGTACAGAATAGGGTTCGGCGCATTGCGCTTCGGTCCTTTCCGTACTATGGGGTCTCTCGACATCTGATGAGAACTGTCCCTGCACGATCGAGGGGGGTTTATCGGTCATCGCACGCATTCTAGGATGCATGTATGACGGGACATCTCGACGGCCTGATAAGTGAGTCTTCCGAGGCGAAGAGCTTCCGAAGATGACGCCGAGGTGATGACTGAGCGAGTCTTGATAGCTCACAACTCATATCAATGACGCCCCTCTTGTGCTTCGAGGCAAGGGCCACAGACAGCCAATGTCAGTGAAGGGTCTTGTCATGACCCTAACGCGAACCACTGAGTAAAGTCGCCGGTCATTGCGATGGAGTGATGTCGGCAATGTCTTCAATGTCTTCAAAATCACACAAAGATAAAAATAAAACGTCCAGGGCCCAAGTAAACTGCTTCATCTGCCGTGAACTTTGTTTCCATGCACTCCCTACTCCCTGGTCACTCGGGTTCGGGATCGTCACTCGCAGCTGTTGACAGCGCTACCCCCGCGTTCGCCTCAGGTCGACCTCGGACTGGCTGGCTGGCTGGATGGCTCGCCCGAGTACCACGGATCGACACTGTCTTAGAGCGTCTTGCTTTGGTACTTCAGAAATGTCCCGAGTTGTTTCAATTCGGCTCGATGGGGAAATGGCACGCGATAAGGCATTAATCACTGGCCGTCACTTGCGCTGTCGATGATCCCGAGGCCTGAGCCACTGAAAGCAAAAACCTGGAAGAGAGCTACCTGCAGGAAATCAAGCCACTGTTCAAGCAACAGCTACATGGTCGCAGGATCAGGGAAGCAGCCGCAGTATTGGTCCACTTGATTGATTGACATGCATCTGGGAGGATGATGACAGCGAACCACTCGGATCCATCAGGTGACTCCCTGCTAGGCTTAATATCGACCCCCCTTCGTTGTCCACCTAGACGCTCATTCCCCATAGTGGATAAAAAAACGAATAAAAAGAATAGGCTCGATAGATAAGAAGAGTGCTTCGATTTGTAAACTTGCGGTATTGTTTGCGACCCGTCACCCGCATCGTATTTTTCGAAGCCCGTGTGTCTGGCGGGGGCTTGTTGACCACGGCGCGCATAATGGTCTGTGATTAAGTCAACCGATGATGCTAGGGTCGGTCTGTGGTGTTCTATGAATAGAGTCACGACAGGGACGCGGAGTCGAGCCGCATCTGCAACTCTCCGCACCTTAAGATGAGATGAGGCACAAGCTTCTCAACCTCCGATCAACTGATGGGACGGTGACATCCTAACCTCAGCTTTATCTGATGCGGCATTGGGACTGAATCCTCCCCACTCCATGTTTTAAACAGTTTGTGATAGACGTGATAGACGTTAAGCACTCGCTCTGGAATATGATCTGGATAGTACCTGAGTAGGACCTAGGCAGCGCAGATTCCGCGGAAACATGCAGCTGACATAATAGCTATATCTTGATCAGATGTAACGTCATGAACAGCCCGGCCTCCACATTCAGTAGGGGCATGCAACGTTGCGGTGCTAGGTAGGTACCTAGGCTCGAGTATGCTGATTCTCCACCAATGAGAATGCAGAACGCAAGAGGGAAGGATGTCTAAGCCGTCTTGCTGCTGCTGCTTCTGCAAATATCGCCTTGCGAGCTTCGTTGCTTGACGAGTTTGGACGTGCTCACAGAATGGTACTGCTCGCACAACACTGCTTCTGCTTGTAGGTACGTAGTATAATAATCTCCTGGATCTTGTGCCACAGCATGAGCACAACATGAGCGAGATTGAAAGATAACGTTTCGGTCAACACGAGAATAAATAAGTGCCAGGGGAAGCGAGATGTATGGGGTTAAGCAACCCTGGCGCGCAACCCTGCTTGTAAGTTGTAAGATCAGAGATATCACAATATGTACTGTCGACTAATAAGAGTCGGGGGGGCCCGCGGAGTTGGAATATTTGTATGGGGTCTTGGGGTGTTGGAGGCACGAAGATCGTCTCTTAATTCCAATTCGTACTCTAGTTGGCTGTTGTCCAGTAATTGTCCCTCGGCACCACTGCCTTGACACTTGACAGGCCGTATTATGGAAATTAGCTGTTTCGATTCGTGTCGCCATCTAGACTTTGACTGACCTGCGCTGTGAGTTCGGCGAGGGGATTGGACGAACCGAAGCACGGTGAATACCTTCTGGCAATGTTTAGTAGGGGTAAGGCGCGCGCACCAACAACGCGTTAGTCCGATGATGGGATTCGGTTAAGTCGATTGTGGGGGGGCAAGTCTAGCGCGGTGGTTGCGGTCGGTGACCAAAAGAAGTTGGGCTGGGTTGTCATGTGTGTAAGCGTGCAAGTACGTAGTAGGCAGCGTGTGGTCAGTGGCTTGTTGAAAAGAAAGTTCCTTGATTGTAGCTCAGCCAGTCCTGACTTCCGACGAGATGGTTGAATCGGCTGCGCGGGAGAGGCGTAAATAGGCTTGAGAACTGGGTACACTAATATAAATGCTAATATGCACATGTGTGCATACAAGCTTCTGACAAAGGCACTCCGTCACTTAGCGCCTACAGTAGCTCGAGTCTACGACCTTAGCTGCTTAGGTGCGTACCGAAATCGACATCATCTATCGCCAACGCACGTACGCAATACAAAGTCTCATACCCTCATACCGGGTCTAACCTTATATCGCTTAAGAGTACATGCCTAGGCACCTAGGCAGCTAGGTAGCCTGCCGACACCGCTAGATGGCGTCTAGCGGGTTTCTACGCAGAATTCTTTGGTCCTTCTAGCGCCTAGCTTTAAATGCTTAGTGCCTCTTCTCGCTCGCCGGCTCGCGCTCTAACCAATGCAGCGCTTGGATAGCTCTCCCCGCTCTTCCCCCCTCCAACATTATCGATATTGTTCCCTGAGAAAAAGCACCAATTAGACGCTAACGTATACGAACGATAACAGGAATTGGCTACTCAGGCTACTCTACAGTCCCAGACCGACGTCCAAATCAGTTAGACGCATCTACTTGACGGACACCACTACTGTGTCGGTGATAGTTCCCGCTAGGCTCTGGCCATACTATGGACTACCTACCCGTTGCCATCGCTTGGTGATTGACTTCTCGAGCTTGGAACTGCCGCCGTCGTACTTGAGAAGCATGTTGCTCGATGCCGGTTTAACATGTGTTGGTGGGTTGAAGGAGCCATCCAACCCTGGCAAAACCACTTGAGGAATCGTTCGTTCATCTTCCAATATGTATGAGAACCCAAGAAGTAACCCACTCTGTCTAGGGGGACGAAGATGATGTCACATTAAACCGGTAGGTACTCGATAGTTCCTGTCGAGCGACTTTTCCCTAGAGCGCGGCATTCAGGAGACTCTTCAGGGGAGTAGTAGTTCGAGAAAGAAACGTCTCAGCGCTGGTTGAATGGTCGATTTGACGGCCAAGAGAGCCAGAATTGGAAGGCTTCGAGAACTTTGGGGGAATGATTGGACTGTAGTATGCTAAAGTCACACTGCAGGCGAAGCTATTGGCAATGCTTGGGCGTTGCTTGACCTGCATAGAGGCGCCCATCTGCAAAGCAGACACGGAGCAAAGCAGCCGCCAAGACTACTATGTGTGAATTGTCAACTGCGTCGGCAGACTTTGGTGCCAATCGTGCAACGGTCGGTCTTGGCATTGGCATCGCGTCTGTTGGAGCGTAGTACGTGCAGTGCCGAGATGAGTATTCGAAAAAGGCTTGACGAAGCTTCTTGACGGGAGACTGGCGCGTGGAAAGGTGGGCAGGTGATTTCTATGCCCCTAGCTCTAGTACCCTAGAGTAGTACCCGACCTTTAAACCAGTCGATTATAGGGAGGAGACATCGTTGGCGCCTCTCTACCTGCTTTCGCATGGAGTTTCTGCCGTAGTTCACAAACGCGGCTCAGGCTGTTATCTATTACCTTCGACTTTCAAGTAATACTTGTGCTTGGACCAAGATTTTAAACAATGGCGTTCATGCGGTGCATGCGAGGTTGGTCGCATGTGTGGCTGACTAGCTTGTGATGCACTCAGTTATAAGATCCGCTACGTATTGTACTGTACCTAGGTAGGTATCACATCATCAAGTGTCCCGACCTACATCCTAAAGGCCCGCTTGAGGCTAGGGGCTCGAGGTGCCGAGTGCAGCAAATGACAATTCCACCCCAATGGAACAGCTCGGGGAAGCCCGCCTTCATCTGTCATACCATGAAGAATAACTAACAGCTTTTTAGGTATGTGTATTCCGTAGCTGATAAGCAAGTTGGCCATGTCTTATGCCAAGCATCATCGTGCCAGCATTATCCGTGGGGTAGAACGCAAAGTCTCAGTTGTTGTTAGTGTACACACATGCCAGGGAGTAAGTACCTAGTGCAGGCCGGCGCAAACATGTCCACAGTAAGCTCGTGATGGAACACCTTGCGTTTTTCGTGTTGCAATGATAATAGCTGGTAGTTATAGGAAAATGAAAGAATAGACTAACTATAGACGTTTCATAATGGTGTTTATTTCTTGGTTGCTAAGAGTCTAAGACCCTCGAAGAATAGATGGGTTAAATCCATATACGCCTGTATTTCAAGGATCTTGGAGATCTTGTCTCCTCCCTCTCCCCTCATTGGCCATGGCCCTGAATTACCAACTCTTTGGCGCCTCTGGGAACTGAGAAAGGGCATTTAGGCCCGATACCTTTCAATTCTTCCAGCGGTTCGCAGCGACGACGGCACAGCAATGGCGATCATGATTTGCTTAGGGATGCGATCGTGCGTTACATATCACCTACAGCAAAGCACGCTTCCTTAGTGACGTGCGTGTCTCTCTCCAGCTACTATGCAGCTATAAAAGCCATGTATCTCAACATTATCGGTACAGTCCGAAAGGGGGAGCTGCAAAGAACAACACGGCGGGGCTTTCGAGATAACGATAGAAGGTTGATAGAAACAAGAGAAATACTAGAGATGGTTGCAGAGGAGCCCATGCCACTCAAGTCTCGGCACCAATCGTAGTCTACATATGCATTCCCTCATTGGTCCCCGTTACACGATCCACTAAGCTATACATGTAGCAAATCGCGAATAGGCTGAGGCCCAGGAGGTTACTCTAGCCCCCTAAGCACAACCCGCAGCCACATGCATACCTATTATAGATGAGGTTCAGGATTCCCCGTCTCTTCTTAAGCACCTAACCACGTAGACGATCAATTCCCGCCTATAGTACTACCGTGGTACTCATGCGTACCGACTAGCAGAAGATGACGATGAATAGCTCGAGAGGAGACAGGATCCTGAACGTACTAGGGATATTAGTTTCCTAGTCTCATACTTCCTATTGCGTGCCGACGTCAGACTAGCAGTCCGCATACTCGATCTTGTATAGCTTCCCCCAGCGTCGAAGCCGCATCGAGAATGTAGCAGTTTGTAAAAGTCATCCCGGAAGCTAGGAATCAAGGGTGATGATTCTTTCCAGGGTATCTCGTGATGATTGCCCACTATGACGAATATACGAGCAGTATTGAACATGACAAGGTTCTACGGAATATATGGTGCGAGAACCACAGACCCATACTATTTGAAGCACACTTTCATGGAGGCTGTCATCTTATGCATATAGCTAGAATTTGATTGAGATTCGGCCATTCATCTGGGTTTACGTGAAAATAAGCTGGCACACCTCGGATTATCCTCATGGCTTACATATGACAAATTGGCCGAGGCAGCTGTTCTGTCTGACTTCAACAAACTGTCTGTCTCGACAGCCAATCTAAATGCCTCTAGGACTATCTCGTAAATTAACCGGTCCCAAGCCCACAGAAGAGCTGTGTTCACACGCAACCATTGCTGCACTCGCGAGGTCAGCTGGGATGCCAAAGGTAATTACCTGGCAACCTCTACCTAAATGATATCTTCCACAGTACCGGATAAGCCCTCAGATTCGATCGGGGTCCCACCTTGAAGTCGAAGAAAGACGTCAAACATGGGCGCGGTTGCAGATGAGGAATCACTCGTCACAGTAATGGAGCTCCTGGTTCGCTCGTTTATTACACGCATTCGATTTTATCCAACTGTATGCGCAGTGACCCACCTAACCATCTTGTCTGGTCCCCCGGTGTCCGCCGCAAATTTCCCACCGCGCGCCGACATGCTCCTCCAACATCCGTATCCAGAGACCGAATGGCTGTGTAGGTACGACCTAACAGCAGAGGAATGGCATAATCCATAATAACAGTTGCTACCAACATACACAGCAGCAATAAGCCCTAGAGTAGATTAAGAGCTTACTTAGCTACCCTGCGATCGGGGAGGTGGACCTCGGCAGATCGTCAGCAACCTAGTCGACGGTTAGGTAAGAGAACCGCTTGGTAATAAAGCTCTAAACATCACCATCTGAGATAGGACGTCGCATAGGCAGCTTAAATTAATGAGGATTTGGAGTCCGCACATTGCCTCACATGTTCTCATTGGCTACATACAGTAAGCAACTATGAGCATGCCAAGACATCAAGACATGTAGAGCTTGTTGGGCTTCGTTCTTTTCTGCGTATCGGAAACGGCTGTTACAAGTCGACATAGCCAGTCAGAAAGCACGAGTGTAGTGAGTTTATTCGTTAGCCGTGGATTCGAAGCTGTGTTTTGTGTCTTGGTAGAGTCACTATGATATACAATATTGAGTCAAGTTCCACCATAGCTTAATAATTGCAGTAATTGTATGTGCCTTACATAGAAAAAATAATGAAGAGGGGTGGTGGGAGGTCCAACAGGTCTAACC
>JAOXNK010000003.1:344883-361664 GCA_028566675.1 Hypoxylon intermedium
CTTGTTTTTTTTCTTACGTCTTCTTTCTTACGTCTATCCTGGTTCACGGCTCAGCTATTATTATTATTATTAAACTTCCAGCTAAGAGATCCCAACAGCTTAACCCCGGCACAGCAGAGCAGCGCCACATTCCTTCGTACACATCGGGCCACTGTGGAACGTTTCATCCGCCACAAAAGCCTCCAGCTCTCTTTTCTCGAACCTAGTATAGGAAAGCCCTGGCGGCTTGCTTGATGATGCTTATGTCATAAGCATTGACCTTCGGTGAGATTGGTGAGTAATTTCATTTCGGAGCGAACTTGCTGACAACTTTAGGCCAATGTCTTGTTCCCCCGACAGCTTCTGCCTCGGACTTGGGCTAATAATATATAACTTAGAAGTACCCAAATTTCATGGAGGGTGAAGTGCACAACCGGCATTTGGTAGCTGTAAGAAATGCTTCCCGGCCATCCAGCTACTGCGTCCGGACACCGAGGAGGCTCACGTCGGTCTCAGGTGACTCTCATCAGGGATCACCAGGTTAGTAGTTTTGTTGCGAGTTCTGAGTCGAGCGATAAAGTGAATCGTCCTTACACGACAAGTCTAGGATCATGGTTTCCTAGTCTTCTCCCGATGACTTCCTCCAAGCCACCGAATAGGGTAGTACTGACTCAGAAGGGAAAACATAGGCTTGCATTCCCCTTACTAGGATACTGGGCGATGGCGATATTGTCGTTCTTCTTACGCCGGTCGTCCCGCCTGCCCCATCTGATGATGGCAGCAGCAACGACCCGTTCGAGCCACTTGGCCGAGCCTTGGCTGCGAGACACCCCTGGATTCGACATGTCCCGTACACTTCACGGAACGGGATGACAAGTACACATGTCGGTTTTATCAAGCGAGCTAAAATTGTTATATTCGTCATATCTGGACCACCAAGCCATGGTCAGTCATCGCAAGTTGAGATTGGCCTTATGGCACGAATGGTCGGGGAGGAACGGCCGCAAATCATCGTGGCATGTCAGAATGTACATGACCTCGGTCTCATGGAAGAAACATTCCCCACGATTGTCCAATTACCTGGGTATCTGCCTTCTGATCTACAAGCTGCAGCTGCAGTCCTATTTGGCGAGGCTACAGCCACATCTACAGCTACAGCTACGACCACTGCAGGGCTCGACGTGCAGTCACTAATGATAGAGCCAAAGTTCTGGCCGCCGGAGAACTGGGACAGTCTGAACGTGGCACCCGTGCATGAACTTTGGAATCAATGCCTGCCAGATCAATTTCACCTCGAAAAGTTTCCCTTGCAGTCTTTACTTCAACGAGATGGCTACGCGATGCATTTCGTCGTAACGCTCCCCGAGAACCGCGAAATAGTCGGGTTCTGTGCAACTTACACTACATTTGTTGACAGAGAAGGCGAAAGGCTTATTGGGTCACTGGCTATGATCATCGTCAAGCCAGCGTATCGGCGCCGAGGGATCGGGCTTAGTCTATACGAGCATGCTCTGAAGCAGCTCAAAAGAATACGTGGAGTGGACCGTATTCAACTGGGCTCTACATTCCCCCGCCTTCTGAGCGGAATACCTGCTGCATCTGCGTCCGAGAGCTGGTTCAAGAGGCGGGGTTGGCAAATGGACGGTCAGGCTCCAGGCCATGGTCAAGATATCTGCGACTGGATCTTGAAGATCGATGATTGGCCAAGCGGCGGGTTATCAGCGCCTTCTGCCGGGCTGACTTTCCGGCAAGGTACATTCGACGACTTTAACTTGATTGCAGACTTCGTAGAGAAGGAGTCCGCTAGGAAGGACTATACGGGTTGGTATGATCAGTACATGAATCTAGCACACGACGGGCGCATCAGTGATATTGTCCTAGGACTGGAACGGTCAGAAATCATTGCCTCTGCCTTAATATACACACCAAATGAAGCTAGCTCATTAGCGCAAGACCTCCCTTGGGCGCGGACGATTGGACCTGACGTGGGGGGTGTAGCATGCATCTGCATTGCGGGTTTGTCATACTCCAAGCCGCCCGAATCGTTGGGATATTATAAGCTAATCCGAATTTTAGACGGCAATCCCGCAATGACGATTAGCAAGGACACCGTTATGATTAGACTGCTCGACGCTTGCGTTACCATACTGAGGGAGCAAGGGATGAAACGGGTGTTCCTCGACGCCGTGAAAGGCGGCTATGAAGGGTTCCAGTCCATGGGTAAGCACTAATGTCCAACTACGACTAATCTGACCTTACGTTTATTCTATCACAGGGTTCCAAAAGTGGGCGATATATAGAGATCTATGGCAATTGGCATAGACGCACGCAACCTTGTCGAGCATTATGAATATCGAATTGGAATACGACGACGGATTAGATGAGAATGTGCGCACCGCTACTCTACTCTACATTGCAAGTCCTTTCGGCTACAGCGTAGCTCCGTTTCCTGTATAATGGCTTGGGCAAGATTTGGGATGCAGTATCCTGTCTACGAGTACCAAGACGGAAAGACAACCAAGGAGGGTTGCTCGTAAGCCGGAATCCGCCTCTTGCATATAATGCCGGAACAGGTCGCACAGTACTCCGACCCAAATCCACGGCACTCGACATTGCGCATGTTCGGAAGGAACTTGACGTCGGGGCAGATAAGGACTGGGAGTGTCTGGGATAGGCTACACAAAGTTGTGGGACCAACTGGAAAGAAGCACGCCTAAAGCCGTCCCTTTCCTCTGGATAAGCGCCATCGTGCTTAGGGACTCGTTCTCCACACGGGAATGCAACAGCGATCGACTATATGAGATGGCGACTAAAATCAATTTAAACAACCGGCGAGACATTTCTATATCGGAAGAACGGTTTGAGAATACGGCTCATGGCGGATGGTTCTCCTGCGGCACTGCTCATTGGCTCAATCAATGTCTACTAATGGCTCAACCAACGCAAGGATCATCGTTAGGGGGTCCGGCCGGCCCCAGGCCGAGGTTTATTGCCCTCAGTTTAGATTCAAGACCACATCTTACTACCATTTAGCCTCTACAAGCCCTCTGGGCCATCTAGCACAATCATAGACCGAATTACTATACGACAACCCGAAGACTCAGTCGCCGTGAAAGAGGTAAGCGGAGGCCTAGTGGTCGTTGAAAGTATCTCGCGAGGAATTTTTAGCTCTGGGTATAGGTCGCCATTGATTACCATTCCAATATCGATACTCCAATTCAGAGCGGCTGAAGCGGGTGCTGCAATGTCCCATAACTATGTCTCATGATGTTCTTTGGGGTCCATCCATGATACCTTTGGTTTGGAACGAGCGGGGGTCTGTGGGGGCGGAATCCTTCATGGTCGCTGCCCAACTTGACAAGATAGAGTCCAACAACGACCTCACGAGCGTGCGTGAGTCACGATACTGCACTTTACTTCTGTGGGAGGTACAAGACTGAGGGGGGGCTAGGATGCGGGGACTATAAGCAAGTAAGACGAGACTTGGAACACGATTCGTCGAAACCCTCGCTCCGCGAATAGCTTCTCATATGCGGCCTGCGGCGTTCTAGAGTCTGTCACAAGAATTTATTCCCGTGACCATTACACATTTGAACCAAATGCCCCTTTTAACCGACAACTCTCTCCCCTTTCCCCCATTCAACAGTTCGCTTCACGATATATCAACAAATTGCCCACCGTAAATGCGCCAGCCACTACGTGTTAGCATCGATTTCGGCCACTCTTTAGAGCTTGGCACATTAAAAACGGACACGCAGATTAGTGTTACCACGTCAGGAGATCCGATATCCTGTGTCTCTTGTGTTACCTGGTATCTGACCAACTCATTGCGCAGGCTTGGTGCGCGATTTGCATCTCCGCACAGGCTCAGATCAGCCAGATCAGCATAGAATGGTGAGGTAGAGGGTGTCACAACGCCGACCAAGCGCTGCATAGACCAAGGACAATGCCGCAAAAGGGTACACTGTTTACCGCGAGTCGTCCCGCGCCAATTATGCAGCTCCAAGTGGTCACACAACCGCCGCCGGGCGTTGCAATGCATTGGACGGATAATATGCAATCGTCTTATCATCTCACCGGCCAAGTTAGCAGCTTATGAGCTTTGGTTCAGCAGATGGAGGGACGTATAACGTGAATCGGAAACGAGGCTGCCTTAGAAGAGCCAAGATCTTGTCAGTTTCACATCGGGCATAGAGTTGCATTTCCGCATGTTCTATGCATCTGAACCAGAAGTTTTTTCAGAGGCCATGTCCATCTATTCCCATTTTAGTCGTGCTGACCTCCTTAAAGCCGAGTGGCCACGTGAGACATGCGTGTCTCACTCTACTGCCGAAGCATGAAGCCAGCCACAAGTGGTCACCTTCTTACCACCTGCGTATGAATCTCACGGTTCGTGACATATTCTGCTTGCTAAGGTTCTCACTGAAGTTAGTGAGCCTGGCTCAGGCATACTATTTATTATTATACTTAAGACATGCTGAGCATTGATGCTGCACCAAACACATCTGCCTTGGCTGATCGGAATCTACCGTAGTAAGCAACTAAGTAGAGACTCGAGAGGCGTCCCATCCCATAACCGCCTAGTTTTGTATTTCTATCATGCCCAGTTCAATTTACCTTATGAGAGGTGAGATTGTAACGTCGAAACGAGATCCTGATACTACCCCAACGGCTATGAGATTTACGACTGAATTACAAGTCACACTTCTGGAATCTTACATGCCCTGAATCCTTCCGATCACTAATAATTCACGTGAAGCTGTAACTAACGCATTTAAGCTATCGTGACACTTACCTATTTATCTGACCGATAAGTACGTATAATAGGACTCGCGTGTACGCGGGATGTCGTCGTATTGCAGTCTGGATAAGCAAGTGTGTTTTGTTCTCCTCCCCTTTCTTCTCTTCAAGTAGGTACCGTGCCGTGCCGGTTCCCACCGCTGGGCTAAGCTTCTGCAACGACTCTTCTCTTTACGAGAGAAGCTCTCTTATTGGTAGCCCATGGCAAGCTGGGTAGCACAGTGGCGCAAGAGATTCTGCGTCTATCTACATTTACATTTACACGGTCAATACTTTATGCACGCTTGGTCAGACAATACTTTTAGCCTCTAATAAGTCAACATTTTTTTTCTCTTTCTTTCTCTATTCGACTACGGGCCGAGAGGCGCATAGTAAGCTAGACAGGCCCATCAAGACAGTTCTTGTACTGCTTGAAAAGCTTCTCTATCTGCACGTCGACTCTTGGCAATGACCACCCGATACGTAGCATATATCTTACTAGGTATGGTTATATGATAACTGTATAGTTGGTCTGGAGCAATCATAATTGCGTGCGATGATATCAGCAAGATGATGCGATGCGATGCGATGCGCCGCGTGCAGGAAGAAAAGGAGACGAAACCATACGATCGAATTACCGCTTGCCGCCGTCACCTTTTTCACACCGGTCATCTCACATATTTCCCCCTCCCCCTTTGATGGACGATCATGGTATGCGTATGCATAGTGTGTATGCGCGTTGTATGTATGGTTCTGTGTAACACATCCCCAACCTCCTCGTCGTATGAAAGTACCTACGTATTTCCAACTGGTGGGTGGGCTCTTACAACGTCCCGTCCCGTCCTACCCAACCCAAGGACCAAGGTAACCTACCACCTCAACGTATATGGTATGGATGTATTTATTGTATTCTACCTACCTCACTCGTGGCCCATCTCCGTCTGTCTATCCCGCCGCTGCCCGAAAGTGCACTTCTCGGTACTCTCTTTACGGCAAGTTCTTGTGATGGCGACGGGGGGGTGGAAGCCAATACTATTATAACGAGCGCATACACATGTGAGACTCTCTCTCGACCTTGGAGTATAAGCCTTTCTGGCCATCTAACTACGAACCCATCCCCCGCTCCTACTCAACATCCATCCAGTTCGTTCCGTTCACTTATACATGACATCCCAATCTATCCCATCCATCCACCCATCCACCCATTCATCCCTTGGCGATCGCACAACCTCGACCGTGGGAAACTTGGAAGTTGGCACAAAGTACCTAGGATAGAAACATTCACAACAACCCCAGACTGGAAACCTAGTGCTCATCCTTCCATCATACCAGGGACCCTAGTGGTGATCATCACGGCAACAATTCATGTTTTTTCTTTTCTTTCTTCCTCTCTCTCTCTCTCTACATATGTACCCGTGCCATCACTCACTCATCGTTCAATCAATCCCGTTTCCGACCGGCCCTCACCTAAGCTGGCAAATCCCGACGCGCCCTTCTGCTTGTCTATCTACCTACCTACATACATAAGCCGAACCTCCCCGTCGATCGACACACCTGCGCCCTTCCTTGCACACGCACGCGCATTCGTGTATCCCCATACCTTGTGTCACCCTCAATCTGTAGGTAGAAAAGATTTTTTTTTGAGTCGCATTTGTGCAACATACGTCTTTAGTCGTTTATTCGTCGGCCCGTACATTACTACATGAAGTTTTTTTTTTCCTTGCTTGTTGTGTGTGTGGAGAGAGGAGACACGAGAAATGCATAAATACATAGATATAGATACAGACAGACAGTAGACACATACAATGTGGTAGTGGCGGTGGTAATGGTGGCGGCGTGCCCAGGTTCTCTTTTATAGTTACAACGTGCAACATGAAAATAGAAAGAAAAATACAGCAAAGTAATTCACCTTTTTCCCTCCCTTCCCCCCTACCCCCTCCCCTTTGCCTCTTCCGTTCGGCCATTGCCCCTTTTCGTTGATTTCTCCTTTTCTCCCTACCCGTCGCGGGAACTAATGCGGCTACAGTTACAGTACCTGTTATCAGATGGCGAGCAGAGCCCGCGGATAACAAACCCCCCTTGACCATGTAGACCATCATCTTGTACAATACAATGTGTGCAATTGCGGTAATATGTGCAGTGAGAAGAGAAGCGAAAAACAGACATAAAACGAAACAAAATAACTTTCAGTGGTATCCTCCCTTGCCCAACCAGACGCCATGCTTTTTTTCGGTGCCATGCCCTCCCGCCAAAACCATAACTTTTTCGTAGACAAATCGTATATGCATGACCCCCGGAGAATGAATTCCATTTCAGAGGACTCGTAGCGCTAAAGGGTGTTGTTTTTTCAATGGAATGTAGCGGAGGAGAGATAGGTGAAGGTGGGATGGTGTGCGTGTGTGTGTGTGTTATGCCGACCATTTGGAGAAGTCGACGCTCTCGACGAGCGAGTCCAATGCGGTGGCTGTCATAATCTCAGTGTTATCTGTCGTTGCGGTAGACAGCATTGATGAGCGGTGAGAGTTTTGTTCGCTAGAAACGGAGAAGAAGGTGGCGACAGAGGATCGCCGGATACTGCTGATGCTATCTCGAACGGTACCACCTGACCTAGCTGCTTCTAGTTGGGCAGCCGTCGTACTCGGAATAGGGGGTCCGTGACCCAGAGCAGTCCCCGGTGGCGAAGGCGTCGGTCCATGAGGCGTCAACTTGGGACCATACTTTTCGCGAAGTCTCTTGATCTCCCTTAATCGATTGCGCCAGGGTGAGACGTGCTCGCCGCCTTCACGATGGGCCCATACCAGTGAGAACACAGAAGCATTCAGCGCTAGAAGCCGGATGAAGTCGGGCAAAGCCTTCAGGCTCACAATTTTGGTCTCACAAGCTGGTGAAATCTCAGGAAACCCAGGTTTGCTCATGAGACGGACCTTGTAAAACGACTCTTCGACATCCTTCGGCGTCCTCTGCCTAGTAGCGACGAACGAAGCGCGTGATTCAGGAGTGATCACAATGTTGACGAAGTTGAATTCCGAAGGGAACGTGTCGAATCTAAAGGGCAAGCCGGAATCATTGAAAATGACATTGACAAAGTCATTACCGATATGCCGCTTCTTTAAGGTACATTGGGGGTCATGGTCCAAGTTCGTTGGCATTTGCGTGGTTACATGGAACACGATTTCTGTCACCCTGTCTCTCCAGCAGAACGTATACTGCCCATCAGTGTCATATTGTCGGTCTAGCCCCTGAGTGTTGAATGTAGCACCATTGAGCTTGGTTAGAGTTCCGAGGCCGTTGAGAAATTCCACGTAGTCCCCGCTACCCGTGATGTTGGCAAGAATTTCTGACTCGTTTGCTTGGTTTTCTCCTATATAGATGACGCCTACTTTATGCCCGTCTACCGTCGAATTGTGGTCGAACATTCTGATAGCTCTGTTGACTACATCGTCGTCGGGTAGTGGAATAGGGCGCGAAAGGTCACTACCTTGCGGTATGGAAGACAATAACTGCACTAACAGATGGTTTGGTAGAACGCTATGTGCAGGTATTGCGTGCCCATCCCTGGCGATATCATTCATGGGGCGTTGATGTGCCGGGGGCGGCCGGAAAGACTCTCGAATAGTATAAGATGAAGTTCCAGACGGCTGTCGCTTTGTGATTTGAGCCCAACCGGTAGCAGTAGCTTGCTCTACGGTGACGATGCTATTGCCAATCAACCACCTCTTCTTAAGGATCTCCCCGAATCTGTCAGGGGTGAACAGAGGATCAGCCGCCGACTCATCAACGTCCGCGTACGTGACCCTTTGCATGAAATCCATGGTCAGATGTGCTTGTTCATCTGTGACTTGGGAACCATCAACATCCGTAAAAAGGTTCTTCGCAATCCAACCAACGTGGTTTGCGCGGTCTGGAACCTTCAAAGCCAGGAACCAGAATACGACGACGTGGTATGCTAGCGTGTAGACATACTGCGGAAGGTCATCTGTTGCATTTGGGGGAGGCTGGACTTCAGCTGCTGCGGTAGCTGGTGAATCACTATTCGTGCTAATCCTAAATATTTGCTTCCTTCCCCGTACATACTGCAAATATCGAAAAGAAATTCCGAAAACAATTCGATATTCATCCTCCCGAAAATTGGCGTACAAGGAGGGCAGTCTGCTTAGACAAGCCAGGAACTCCAGGATATGCATGGCGACATGCGGCTGAGTGATGATTTGAGCCATCTTTTGCAGGATTGTGACTAGAGCCTTGCCTGTTGACGAGGGGAGCTCGTGACAGCATATCGTCAGCGCATGTATGCAGCATTTTGCACTTCGCTCCCAGGTCGCTATACCATGTACGAATGCGCGAACAATCTCATCCTCCTCGGCCTTCAGGAAGTATTGGTGATAACTGAGAATCATAGTTAGAGTATTGAACAGGCAGATAGCAACATCCGCTCGGCGTAGCCCATGGGAACTTGGAGGCTCTTGGAAGCTGTTCAATTTGATCTGTTCACAGATAGTGCGTCTCAGTTCCTGGAGTTGCGGCACGGCATTCCGGAAAACAGCGTGATTGCTTAATTGTGACGGTAGGTGGACAAGAATGAAGCTATAAACCTCCCAGTCGCAACCTTGCCGCAGTAGATTTAAAATCGCATCAAGCCATAGTCCCATGTGTAGGACATAGCCCCGTGTAAGATTATCTGCTTCATTGGGGTCCTCAGGAACAGCACTATAAAGCACAGTACTTGCAGCTTGAGATGGTGCCTCGGGCAAGGCATCTGCATCAGAAGCCATCCATAAATGCTGGTAGGTACCTGGAGCCCATTTGCTGCCGCTTATTGACCTGATCGGATGCCCCCGATCTTGGCCTTGTCCTTGTCCGAGAGATATGCCGCGGGATGAGCGAGCAGACCCAGCAGTCTCGTTTCTCGGGGCTCTGACAGTATAAGCCGCTTCTTCGGCAATCTTACGCGCCATGGATTCTTCAGTTCGATACAAAGACGCCGCTAGATTATTCGTTTCGGTGTGCGCAGTAACGAAGATACGATTCGCCCAATCTGCTCTTAATCGAAATAATAACTGCATCGCGGTGATGCGTGCGTCTGTCTCGTTCAGATTCGACTCGGCTATGGATACTAAAGCACGAAGCAGCCGTGACGACTTGGTAGCATCGTGGTTTATAACACGTAGGAAGATTTGCACGTAGCCTCGTGTGACTATGCCAGATGGGGTTTGAATGGCAATAGCCTTTGGTTGCTGGGAACCTGGCGATGACTCTTGAGCGTGAGAGGGCGAGGAAGATACAGGTGAACGTAATCGACCATTCACTATAATGCCTCCGAGTGTGTCGATGATGTGACCGAAAAGAGAAAGGTTCGCCGTGCTCGCAACGGTGGCAGCGAAAGACACGACTTCTTGCAATAATACAATATCCGTTTCTCCTGCTACATCTGCCAACAAACGCTTCATCAATTCTGGTATGAAATCGGGCTCGAATTGGTCGTTGAGAAGTTCAATCATGTCGTAAACCTCCGTAAAAGCTTGCAGAGCACGCAAACGGACGTCGGCAGATCGTTTTCTGTCTGCTAGGAACGCATCCAGTACTAAACTCAGATTTGTTTCCCAGAGGGGATCTGATGGAGAACAGCATCGGAATTTCTTGAAATGTTCGAGCACTAGCGTCGCCGCCGAGTCGGGAAGAGCATGATGGATCTTCGTAAAAAAGATGATACAATCTTGTCTTTGAACAAGATCATTAGGTTGCTCTGCCTGCGCTCCCTCCGGCTTCTGGCCGCCAATATCTATTTGGTTGATAGACGCGCCATCTTGCTTCAGGGTGGGGGCGTTAGGCTCATCCAAAAGTATGCTCTCGAGTCGACGGATCAGCTTCGTTAATTCTCGAGCTAGCATGTTCCAGGAGTTGGCCTCTCCTGGGGCTAAGAGCGATTCGATAGAATTCTCGGTTTCGGCGAGCAAGGTGACAACAGTCCCGGCACATATGACCGCCACATCAAAAATTGGTGTCCAGTCTTCATCAGCCAGCATATTATTAATATTTCCCTGGCTATCGTAGAATAGTGAATTCGTTAAGCGCAAAATATCGAGATGTATTTTCCAAGCAGATGTAGCCTTCACGACTGTAGACAATCCATCTACTAAAAGAGCATACGGAACTGCCGGATACCCCTTTTCGGAACTCTTGGACACAAGCTTAGTGAGGACCGATAGAGCGCCCCTGACCTCTCGAGTTGCCTCTTTCTTCTTTTCTGCATTCGCCGAAAGACTTCCCAGGACATCGAGAAGTAGCCTCACGGTAGCCTGTCCATTGTGCGACCGACACAGCATGGAGACGGTATGCCACGCATCCTTCTGGAGAGCGGGAACGAGACAATGAATGGAGCAGAGAACATGAACACAGCTCTTCAATTTGTCCGTAGGAATTGACCCAAAGGTTACGATGGCATCCATAACACCGATACATGCTTGCAAATCCTCTTCGACGCTAGTGTTCATGCAGATATTCAATAACACGTCGATTAGAGCCTCAGCAGCAGCATCATCGGCCACATTGAAGTTGAACTTGATCACGTCAGAAATGAAACTGAACAGATCCACAAAGTTCCTGTCCTCTCCAGTGACCAAAGCCTTCCCCTTCATCCGCGATCCTTGCTTCTTCGCGGCACCTCTGGCAGATCGTACTGCGGTGAATGTCGCTTCAAGCCACTTGGATAAAAGGGAAAATACTTCGTAATCGAAGCCGGACAAATTGCGAGCGTGGTTCGTCAACTCAACCAGAGCGGCAAGTTGCAAGTGGAAATCGTCCAGGTTGGTCTTAGCAGACACAGTCCGGAAGAACTCGTTGCGCTCGAGATCGGTCGAGGCCGTATGTTTGACACATTCTCTTAGAAGTTCCCAAGCGGAATGCCGAGTAACCTTTGGGTTGGCAGGATTGATCAGATCCTTAGCGGCGTACCATATATCCAGGACAGGGTTGAGAGGATAGTCTGCGACAGCATGACGCAACGCATTGGCCGCTAGGACTCGCTCGTTCATCGACCCATTCTTCAGCGCTTCGAACGATTCGCTATGTTGAGGCGGAAAGCCGCGGAGGATGTTCGGCGTAGCTTTGAGGCGTTCGGCGATCTGAGCGTTGATCGAGGGCCCGGAAGCTTGTACGGGAGCCGGGGGAGATTTGGTCAACTTGGCAGCACCGGCAACGGCAAGGCCCTTGAAGACGCTGGCCAGGCCGCTCGTGTTTTTCGAATCCTGCGGTGACGGAGCGTCATCCCCAGGCGACGGCGACATAGCTTCTGACTGTCGTTCTTCATTGGCCCTCCGGCCTAGAGAGACTATGCGACGAAACATATCAGCTGCCGAACCATATTCGCCAAATTCTACGAAATGTCTTGATCATGAGGACAAGGAGATGTAAAATGTGGTACGAGTCTTAGGAGGCATGAAAGAGCACCATCATCATCGTAGCGATGGCGAAAGATGACAGTTCCATGGGTGTGGTAAGCAAGCAATCAAAAGACATGTGGACTTACAAGCAAATCAGGTCTTGCATAAGGGTGGGAATAGAAAAAATGAAATAAAAAGGGATACAAAAGGCCAAGATAAATGTCAAGCATCCACCAAGTGCTAAAAGCCGGGCGACATGGACGCGTGACTGCCTCTATCTTGTATAGATGTGGTAAAGGCACTCGCACTCGCAGCCAACTTGCAATATTACAGGCTCAGATGCTCGTACACCCTCTCTTCGCTACCCCTACCGCACCAGTGATGACGATGATGGCGGCGATACTAGCGACGGTGGTGGGAACAAGCGATTACGGTAGCGTCGATTTCGGATGGCTCTGGATCGCGGGACGTGGTAGCACATTGGGAGACACAGACTACAATGCCATTAGCATTAGTTACATAGGAGAGAGATCTTGGTTGCAAGATTGGGGGGACCTTGGGGACGTGAAGGAGGTTCGCAAAAGGCAGAAGATTTCTCCACAATAACTCTTTCGGTGCTCATGCAGCCTCCGCACCGTCTCTTTCTCCGTCCTGGCCAACCATAACCCCTGTCTACGCCCAGCTAGCCTCAGATCATGCAAGTTGAGGGTGTGCAAATCCACTCACCTTCTAAATGCACACCAAGGCGTGACGTAGAGATAAAGAGTGCCAGCTTATCAAGCTTATCAGGCTTATCAGCCAAGCCACTACCTAGCTCATTTAAGCATAATAGGTAAACCCCCACTACATACACTACGGAATACCTGGTACCTACCTAATTATTCCCCTCCTTCTGAAGGCTGTAGCTCAAGCAAGCTCTAACGCACAGACCATACAATTAAATTGGTGGCTTTCTTTAGCGTTACCGTTGCCTCGTCGTCCATGCAAACGGTACAATGTCAATAACAAAACCCCCCCAAAGGTTAACAAGATATTCATTCTTACCTACTACAAACCACAAACCACCACACCTGATCGCCGCACGCTCCAAAACTCGCATTCTTTTTACAACCACCACCAGCCGCCATCATGGCTTCTGATCTAAGCCAGATCGCCCAGCTGTTGGATGCGACTCTTGATCCGGCCAAGCACAAGAAAGGTATTTGCCATCCCCATCACCATCTCCAGCCCAAGAACCCTCAACGCCGATCTAACGTCCCTGCAATAGCCGAGGTCGCACTCAAGATTGAGGAGAAAAAGCCTCAGTTCTCTCTACAACTACTCAAGATTGTCGCAACCGAGAATCTCGAACCCAAGATCCGTCTCTCGGGAGCACTCTGCTTCAAGAACTTCATCCGACACAACTATGTGGTACGTTGGTCCACGGCTATATGTTAGGTCTGGTATTGACGCTGGTATCGTATAGGACGAAGAACGAAACTACAAGATACCCATCGACGAGGTGAACACCATAAAGCAGGAGCTTATTGGGCTCATGATTGCTTGTCCCCCCGCCATCCAGACGCAGCTAGGAGATGCCATCAGCATAATCGCCGACTCTGACTTCTGGGATCGATGGGATACTCTTGTCGCCGACCTTGTGTCGCGCTTCTCTCCTAACGATTTCAAAGTGAACAATGGAGTCTTGGAAGTCGCACATTCTATCTTCGTCAGATGGCGACCTCTGTTTCGATCTGATGAGCTCTACATCGAGATCAACCACGTACTCAACACCTTTGCTGTGCCCTTCCTCACTCTTTTGAGTGTAAGCTAGACCTCTATCCTATTGAATCACTCCCAAGCCCCTCGATGCTAATGTTGGTGCAGGCGACGGATCAGCAGATCGCGGCTCATGCCAACGACAAGGTGGCCTTGAAGGGTTACTTTGATACCATGAGCTTACTGATCAAAGTATTCTACGACTTGTCTTCCCAGGACATGCCACCCCAATTCGAATCGAACTTGGAGCACATATCAACCCTTTTCCACAAGTATCTCACCTACGAGAACCCGATACTAGCAACGGATGACGACTCGGAAGCTGGCGTCATCGAAACGGTCAAAGCCGATATCTGCGAGGTCTTGCAGCTCTACGTCACCAAGTACGACGATGATTTCGGTCGATACACGCAGGTTTTCATCAACAGTGCGTGGAACTTGCTCTCTGCGATCGGACCCGAGACCAAGTATGACAATCTCGTCAGCCGAGCGCTGCACTTCTTGACAGCCATTGCTGCCTCCGACACGCACTCGGCAGCTTTCAACAACGAAACCGTGTTGGGCCAAGTCGTAGAGAAGGTGGTGCTGCCTAATGTTGCGCTCAGAGAATCCGATATCGAGATGTTCGAGGATGAACCTATTGAGTACATCCGCCGTGACCTTGAGGGATCAGACACAGATTCTCGACGAAGGGCTGCCACCGACTTTCTAAGGCAGCTTCAAAGTAAATTCGAACAGCTGGTTACTAGTGTGGCAGGTAGATATATCAATCACTACTTGGAGCAAGGCAAGACGAACTGGAAGGACAAAGATACCGCCATCTCACTGTTCCTTTCCATCGCGGCCAATGGTGCGGTGACGGCGTCGCATGGTGTCAAAACGGTCAACTCGCTAGTCAACGTGGTCGACTTCTTTCAGCAACATGTTGCAAACGACTTAGTTTCAGATGGGGCTGACCCTATCTCCAAGGTCGACGCCATCAAATACCTGTATACTTTCCGTAGCCAATTGACCAAGGAGCAATGGCAAGCCGCCTTCCAACCCCTGATTCAGAACATGGGTTCGACAAACTACGTCGTTTACACCTACGCAGCTATTTGCGTCGAGAGACTCCTATTCTTGACCGACGAATCCGGTGCTCGCATCTTTGGTAGAACTGACATTGAGCCTTTCGCAAAAGATCTCCTTGGCCACCTCTTCAAACTTGTGGAGGGGGAGAGCAACCCCGCAAAGATGCAGGAGAACGAGTTTCTCATGCGCTGCATTATGCGCGTCCTGATTGTGATGAATACCGGTGTCCTCGCTTTTGTCGACATGGTTTTGGACCATTTGGTGGGAATCACAAATATCATCAAAACTAATCCGAGCAACCCTCGGTTCTACTATTACCACTTCGAAGCACTAGGTGCCGTTGTAAGGTATGTTCCATCAGCTGTTGTCCTTTTCTTTTCTTATATCAACTAACAAACTCAGGTACGGCTCGTCTGGTGGATTATCGAAGCTAGAGGAACGCCTGTGGGAGCCTTTCAACCTAATCATCCAGGAGGAAGTGAACGGTATGTATCCCCTTTCTCTGTATTAGATCATTCGGCGCTAATGAAATGGGTTTCAGAGTTCATGCCATATGTTTTCCAAATCCTGGCGAAGCTGCTAGAACTGAACCCATCCGGGGCTCTTCCCAATCACTATCAAGCACTGGTGCCCCCCTTGATGATGCCAACGCTGTGGGAGACGAGAGGAAACGTTCCGGGTCTCACAAGGTTATTGGCAGCTATAGTACCCAGAGCATCCGCCACCATTGTTGATGAAAACCAAGTCCAGCCAATCCTTGGTATTTTCCAAACTCTTCTTAGCGGCAAGAAGTCAGAGCAGAATGCCTTCGACCTTTTAGAGTCGATCGTTATCTCGATTGACAGGCATGTTCAACCCCCCAGCGATAGACGAATATGAACCTATTCAACTAACTATTTTTTTTCCAGGACCGCACTCGAACCCTACTTCAAGGACATCCTGAATCTTCTCTTCACAAAACTCCAGGGCACAATTTCCGATGCGTTCAAGTCACGCTTCGTACGGTTCTACCACTTGGTGTCGGCTAGAGTCGAGTCTGGACTAGGTGCCGATTTCTTCTCTAGCCAAACCGACCTAATCCAAGAGAAACTGTACGTTCAAGTCTACTTGAAGATTATTCTCCCAACGTCGGAGCAGCTTGTTCGCCCAATCGACCGTAAGCTTGCTGTCATATCCTTCGCAAAGTCGATGGGAGACAGCAATGCTTTTGCCAACACCTATCAGAAGGGATGGGCATTCACATGCGAAGCAATGGTGAAAATGCTCTTAAACGCACCGAAGGTCACCAGCGGTGTAGGCGACGATGTGGTCAACGAGGCAGACGTAGATGACATTGGCTTCGGTTTGGGTTTCACCCCCCTCAACACATGCAAGAAGTCCGTACGTGATGATTACCCTGAGATTCAGGACATCACGGTTTGGGTACGCCAGTACTTAATGGATGCCAATGCTCGACACAACGGGGCGATTGCAAGTTACATGGATAGGCTGTCGAACGATGGACGACAGGCCATGGCAACTTACTTGGGCTAGATTTGTTCACGGGGGGTTTTAGGTAGATCAAAAGTTCACGGCGTAATATGACTGATGAATGGCCAGGTGAAAGAGACGAGCGTCTCCCGGCCTTTTTACACGAGTTCAGAGAATTTTTCATGTGAATATGGTCATCGCCTGTGCCTAGGCACCTACCTGACTCGATGAGTTTCCAATCCCAAGCATCGCTGTTTGAGAACCTATCAAAAGCTATAGTTAAGTAGAAAATCAAAAATCCGGATTCAAAGTAAGCTTAGTTGTATTCCCGTTAAGGAGCACCGG
>JAOXNK010000003.1:362937-380994 GCA_028566675.1 Hypoxylon intermedium
TGGCGAGCTGCGCGCCGTCAGACACAGAGTCCGTCGCCAGCCGGGCGTCAGAAGACTCAGCGCTGTCTTGTTCGTGGCACCGGATGTGGACGTGGCGTTGAAGCCTATCGCTTCGGGCGAGAACGCTGTTCAATTCTCGTCTGACGTATTGGAGGGCAAGATCACGGTAGGCTGGTTCAAGGAGTTCATGGGTAAGCGATGGCGCTGGCGGGAGGGCAATGCTCAGCTTGAGGATGGCGGAGACGTCACTCAGGACGAAGACATTGAGAAGTTGATTATGGGTTAGTCTGGGCGTACGTCTGATGTTCGGTCGGAACCTTTTGGGGAAACAGGCATTGATAGAACATCGTAGTAGAAGACCAAAATGCTGGTATTGATAGCCGGACCTTGCTCAATGATTATTCTTCGTAAGCCATCAGCGCCACTGAATTATGCAAAGTTGCTCCTACGTGGGAAAAAGCTCGAAGGTAGAGACCTGATGTGGTGATCGGGTACGAAGTGTCGCGTTACACCCGGGGTAGGGAGGTGAGCAGCAGTTCCCCACCTTCAGGATCCGTGGGTGTGGTTCGTCCGCCCCCCCTGGTCATCACCCATGCAATTGCTCGATTCAGCCCAATCCGGATGTTCCGTCCAATGGGAACCCTTGATTTTGGCTTGGCGTGGTCGGCCAATGGATGTTTGTGCTACCCCAGATATGCGACAGAGACCCCCGACATGTCCGATGTTTACGTCTGCCTCTTTGTTCCATGGTGATATCTGGCATTTAGCCAAGACTTCCGCATTCTTGGTCCGTGGGCAGGGAGGGGAAGAAAAAGCCGCCGCAATGGCCATCGATCGATCGGGCAGCGTGTTTCTTGCGCGCCGTGCTTACGGTACTACGGATATGGCCTTGTTACAAATCCATTTGGATGCCGACTTCGCGCGCGCGCCCGGTCTTGGTCAATTCCGAGCTGCGAGCGTTGCGTTGCACAGCGTCGGGGTCAGAATTGCACCGTAGGGCTGTGTATGGTGTATGTATGGTGCATGGCGTCTTGCGCTGAGCTATATGTCCATATAAGAAGATGTCGAATCCAGGGGTTTGGCCGCTTGAGCTGCTTTGAAGAAAGAGAGTCGAGATATCCAGGCCTAGCATATACTATCAGAAATCTCTGTCTACTTCCAAGTAGCTCGAAATCATATAAAGCCGGAGAGAAGAAGAAGAAAAGAAACCCAAGATGGCTTCCAAATCCGTCGCTCTCATCACTATGAGCACCCGCGGCACCAGGATTGGGCCGGGTGTAGCCGAGTTCGTTAAGAATATCATTGAGAAGCCCCTAGCTTCAGACGGCATCTCCATCACAAGCGTTGACATTGTCGACTTCAACCTTCCCGTCTATAACGAAAGCGTGGCCCCAGCAAGTACGTGAATTCTAACTCGTCACATTTTCTGGTCATTGATCTGTGTATTCTTATATTTCTATAAGAAAGACATTAAAAAACAACATTGAAAGTGTGGTCAGGGGACCATGGGTGGCTAATAGACCCGCAGTGGTGCCCGAGAAAGCCTCGTTCCAATACGACCACTCGAAAGCATGGAGCGCTGAAATCGCCAAGCACGGTGGCTACGTGCTCGTCATCCCCGAGTACAACTACGGCGTAGCAGGCGGAACCAAAAACGCTATAGACTACCTCCTTAACGAGTGGAAAGGCAAGCCTGCCGCCATTGTCAGCTACGGGGTCAAGGGCGGCGTCACCGCCAGCGAGCAGGTTAAAGGGGCGCTCACCGGCATGGGCCTCCGAGTTGCCGAGACACGCCCGGCTCTACCCTTCTCGGGACAGGCGGACACGTTCGCTGCGATAGGCGGTGGGAGAATAGGAGAGGAGACCATGAAGGCGTGGGAGGGTGAGCAGGCCGAGAGCATACGGGAGCTTGTCGAGGATTTGAAGGGGTTGCTGTTGCAGCCAAACACCGAAATCAATGCTCTGGGATCGTAGATAATCTAGGCCTTTGCAAGCGATTTCTAGGGCCTTGTCGTCGTGTTCTAAAGGCTGGGGTTGGGACCTGTCCAAGGGAAGTAGGATCGGGATCTATTGACTCTGGTCTAAATAGCTCGTTAGTACTCTTGGCCTGCCGTTTTCTATGGTCCTTTGTATCCGATTGTACTTACTTCCGAGCAATGAACTCTGTGTGCCTTGTCGAATACTGCGCGCCATGAGATCTACTCTATATTCTCAACAAATCGATGCACGCGATGACATCTCCTATCGGAACACCAGCACGGATCCAGCTCTCCCTTACCACGCCCGCCTCCAGCTTCGATAATATTTTCTCCCCCCACTTTGTTGATTCGTCCTTTGTATATTTTGTATCAGTGAACCTATGTATGACGCTTGAGAATAAGTTAAGGCTCAGCAATGGTATCCGCATTCCCGCCCATGTCGTCCGACGGAAGCCTCGGAGCAGGCATGGTTCCAACAGATTTTGAAGGGCAGTATTGTCTGAACTGATGCTGAGGTTCGAAAGATCCCGCCCGGCAAAAACGCCGCCAGGCTTCAGCACACGTCGAATCTCCTGCAGCGCGTTGAAACACGAATCCTCGGTTAGCAGGTTCAGGTACATCTCTGAGGCATACACGACATCGAATGTGTTATCGTCAAAACCTAGGCCCCCTCGAAAATCGCGCAAGGAAAACGATATGCTGCGCTCGGGCAAGACCCCATCATTGTAATTTATCAAGAAACGCTGCATCTGGTCGACAGAATCACGCCAGTCTGGTACTAAGTTGACAGAGAAGTCGACACCGGTGACGGAGCCCTGTGGTGCGAATTCGGCGAGGCAAACCGTGACGTGTCCATTTCCGCAGCAGAAATGTAGGACTCGGTCCGTGGGCAAGATAACTTTTATCAGATGATCAACTTCGTAGGGTAGGGTTGTGGAGGGATGATTCAATATCGACGCGGCTGAGTAGCTATTATTTTTCCGGAAGTCGGCCATTCGCGATTGGCCATAATGAGCGAGTGATTAACCTGTAGGAAAAGAAAGAATATGGAGTTGATGATTACAACGTATATGCCTAGGTAGGTACATACATAACAGAGGTTGCTTACTAGAGGCCACACCTACCTCATAAATCAACGGCAGCGACCCATTTCGTAGGAATACCTTCCTAGGTAGTCACTGAATGTAATACTCCTCTTATCCTCAGAAGAAGAACCGAGGGCTCCATATCATATACCTAGGTAGGTTAGGCTACCATGGTATAACTAACTAGTATACAAGACATCACATAGATAATCAACACCTCGGAAGCCAATGGAAACGCAAGAATGGCACTAAATAAATAGAGTCACTTAGGTTAACGCGCGAGTTATCCTATCCAACGAACCCATCTCAACTCTAATAAACCAGAGCAGACAGAATAGTTCCGGTTCATACGTCCATTTTCCTCATACCCTCCACCCCCCTTCCCTCTTGCACCATAGCACCTAGCGTGATGAGTCCGCCACCTTACATGACAGTACATAGCGTCTCGGTATTGGGGTTGGTAAAGGTGAGGCCGACCTCATCGCGGCTTCGAGTCTGCTGAGACTTGCTCTTCATGGTTATGAAAATAGGGTTAATAGGTGTAGTTATTTGTTGTGAGTAGGTTTATGTTGTGAATTAAATCAGTTTGAATGCTTAAAGCTCGAAGTATTCGAGCAAGACTAGTGAATGATAGTTGGGTTCGAAGTTTTATACGGAGCCGTCTTTTTGTTTTGCCACGATCCTTTCATCCCACAAGCTATTTCTGGAAATACCAGCCTTGTAGGGTTCCTTTGTCATGATACTGAGCAGGGGTTCTTTTCAGTACATTCATACACAAGACGACCCATTTGAAATCAAACAACGTGGAAACGAGTTGGCAAAAATAGCATTATTCAGACTCTACATACAAGTCTGATTGCTATTTACAATGGCAACCTCGTTGGGCGCGGTAGTTATTGTCCCATAAGCCATCCCCCATTCGTATGATCTCGTTAGTTCGTAACCACCCAGCCTCATACTCATGTCGCACTAGCTTATTTGAAGACCTTACCGGAGGCGTGCACATAGTCCTTGCCGTTGTGGACGACGGGCTTGTCCCAGGTCCACATGGACGCGACAAATGCCTTGTCGTCGGCGTTGGTGGGGTCGAGCTTGACGAACTCGTAGCTCTCGTAGTCGGGAGCGACGTCGAATACGGGGAGGTAGTCATCGCCTCGGATGACAAAGGCACCCTCGATGACGGAGTCGTTGTTCTCGCCGTACACGGAGGCACAGCCGAAGAGGTACTTGCGAGAGCCCTCGAGACGGGTGTTGAATCCACCAATCAGGTTGTTGGACATGAAAGTCAAAGTCAACTCCTCGTTATACTTGTACTTGACTTTCCAGATGGAGTAGTCCGCGAAGGGAACGTTCTCCCAGAACCACTTGAGAGAGTCACTCTCATCGTGGTTCGAGTAGTAACGCTTCCACTCGTCAAGAGCGAACTCAGATCGCGGTAGCAGATCGATAGGGTGCTTGGGCTTGGGAGCGGCCGCCGGCTCTTCCTCAGCGGCGGGGGCAGCAGGCTTGGGAGCAGCAGGCTTGGGGGCAGCCTTGGGTTGTTCAGGCTTCTTGGGCGCGACGTTGGTCAACTTGGGGGTATCGATGAGCTCGAAAGGTTGGGCGACGTCTGTGTAGATGGGCTGGTTGTAGACAGTCGAATACCATCGAGTGACATTGGGGTGCTCAGAGCGCCATTGCTTGTCGTAAAAGTACTGGAAGCCACGCGAGATGATGCCGGCGGCAAACAGATCAGCGAGGGTGATGCGCTCGTTGACGAGGTAGGTGTGGTTGAGAAGGTGGTTCTCAATAGCGGAGATAACCTTCTCGGAGCCCTTGGCGGACTCGTCGACAGCCTTCTTGTTGTACGGGTCAAATCCCAGAAGAGGGCGGAACCAACCGCCGAGCTTGGGGAGAAGCTCGGTGTTGAAGAGCGACATCCACTTCAGGATAGAGGCGTAGCTAGCATATGTTAGTCAATTATTACAGACCCTGTATTTGCAGATGACTCACTCTTGCTTGGTCTTTCCGAGAAGGGTGGTCTTCTCGTTCTGGGAGGTGACTGATGATAGAATGTTAGCGGATCCTCATTCTCATACCATTCCATTGCAAAAGTTGAGCAGTAATAGGCAAGATAATCAGAAAGTAGAACCATGGTCAACAAAGTTATTTCAGATAGGGATAACTGTTAGAATAATGTCTAGGTCATCATAAAAGACGCCATTGCAGAGGTGCACGAGGTAAAATTTCAAGGCTAGAAGCTGGGGGATACGTACTGTAGATGGCAATGGCCATGCACTCAGTGAGGACGTAGCCATCGCTTCCGACGAAGGTAGGAACCTTGCCCAGAGGGTTTGCCTTGAGGAACTCCGGGGTCGGGTTCGCGGTGTCGACCGCGACGAAGTCCAAGTCTACGCCGTTGGCCTTAGCAACCGCGAGGATCGCGGTAGTGCGGGGGTTTCCCTGCGCAACGGATTCATATCAGTGAAATGGCCCTGATATAATGAAATAGCATGGCATATGATGATGATGCCGTGTTATTGATGCTTACCTCCTTGGAGTAGAGCTTTCCGAACGCCATCTTGTTTGCTGGTGTTGGTGAAGTTGGGAGATGGAAGAAGGAAATGTTGAGAGAACGCTTGTCTCGAGGAATTTTTTCTATGCTCGCAAAAGAGGAGGCGGGGCAATCGCACCGTGGCTGAATTAAAATTTGCACGTATCAGGCACTGACCTGCCCCACCTGCACAGACCCCTCTCGAGTTCGATCGAAACCTTGACGAACCTTCTAAGTTCTGCATGGAGGTGCATGGACCACCCCTATGCTCGGCGATCGGATGATCTGATACGCCGACCAATTAGATTCCAAGATTCCATCAGCAGCGGACCGCGAAACTTTCGAAAAGTGCATCATGAAATTCATTGGCCATCACAACTACTGAGCGCAATACATCGGCACATTGTGGTTGACGTTGATGGACACAAGGTCATGACGACGGCACAATAGACAAAATGTCCACTCTAAGATATAGTACTCGCTGTCTTAGAGATTTGCGGGCGGCCGCAACCCGACAAACACGATCTTCGGTCTCTGTAACAGCCTCTACGAGCTCGAAAACACGGCGGACATTCGCAACGACTACGGCCCGTCAAGCAGATGGATTAGAATCACTTGAGGAGGCCATTAGCAGGACTTATATGGCCGATGAGCTGCAGTTACCTTACAGGCGTCCTATGCCCCTGTCGCCCTCCTATTTCTCGCGGAATGTACAATTCAACGACAGCTTCGTCCTCGTACAAGACCTATCACGGAAGTACGGGCGTCTCCCCACAGTTACCTCGGGCCAGGCAGAGCGAGTGGCATGGAAAACCAAGGAGCAATATCGATTGGCAGTAGGCGAGGCGGTAAAAGCAAGGGACTACTCATCCTGCATTGGGCTGGTTAAGAGGTTGCATCAGATTCACCCGGATTTAATGCCAGAGGAGGTTAAGGAGGGAATTCGACCGTTCAAGCGAGACATCAACATCTATCTCAATACGCCGAAGCCCATCCCAGTCGACAGGTTTGGTAGATCGCATGGCGTGGGCAGGCGGAAATCGTCGGTTGCACGCGCCTGGCTCGTCGAGGGGACAGGGGAAGTCCTCATCAACGGGAAGACTCTGAATGATGCATTTGGCAGGGTTCACGACCGAGAAAGCGCACTCTGGGGGTTGAAGTCGATGGAGAGAATGGACAAGTATAATGTCTGGGCACTTGTCGAGGGCGGTGGAACCACTGGACAGGCCGAAGCACTTGCCATGGCTGTCGCAAAGGCTCTAGCCGTTCACGAGCCAGCTTTGAAAACGCCACTTAGGAAAGGTAAGCTCAAGCAGAACACTACCAATATCTTCTCGCGTAGTGCATTTCTAATATTATTCATCAAGCCGGTTGCCTCACTCGTGATCCAAGGAAAGTTGAAAGAAAGAAGGCTGGTCACGTCAAGGCAAGGAAGATGCCCACATGGGTCAAGAGATAGAACAGGACAAGTATGGAATTCCGCAATGGGGCTGATGCATCATCACCCCGCGCTTTCCTCGATAAAACGAATACCATCGACCTTGATGGCGAGGGTCCGGGCTGGTTTAAGGTATATCACGCCATTCATGCTACGGACCACATGTATAAAGGATATGTATCATTGCACTCCTACTTCGTACTCCAGAACGCGTATAGGAGACCGGTGACGACCTCGCAAGATGATTTGACTCTCAAAAGTTCCTTTGCAATCAAATTGTAGGTGACGATGATCTGGCAGTAATGGTTTCAAGCCACGTAATGTCAGCACTCCCTTTATGAGTTGTAATCTCGGGAACGTGATACATCCGCAATATGACTCCCACGAAGTAGGTGAGAACGCTGAGATGCATAGGTAGTTTTCAGGTGCTCAACCCCCCTCGAGAAAGATTCAAGAAAGATACGATCGAAGTTAGCTGGTAGTTTTTCGGCCATCGTCGTCGGTTTCTCACACCATATCGATGTTAAGTTGATTCGGTGGCTACCCTGAAACTTGTCAGACTCAGGTAGCCCAGGTCTGGATGGTGGGCCAATAGGAGTGAACGGAGGCAGATTGAGCTACGTACGGGCTCGACAACCGGGTATTTGGGTGCCTATGCTGTATCATGTATGACGAGCGGCTGTAGACTGCAGGATGCAACGTAGCCTAGCCCAATATTATGTCTCCATCGCCCATCTTGCCATACAAAGAATTGATGAAACCGAGATGCCTGGGCAAAGACGATGGTCTTGGAACTCGACCCATCACGGGTAAGTGTGACAACAATAATAATAAACACGAAGATATCCGGCACTGTTGTCATCATCTGCAGGGGAAGCAGGATTGGAGCAAGCAAGCACAGACTTAACCACCTACCACATGCTCGATGCTTTTCCAGAAATAGTACAATGCCGCATGACAGAGACCGACTAGCTTCAGACGATCGTGGTTGCGGAATTATTCTAGAAGAGATGTGGTCGCCCAGGGGGGGAAGGGGATGAAATGGCTCGAGCATTATGTCATATCAATTTATTTAGCAGGTTGCCGCTAAAGTCGAACATTGGTATGCATCGAGGAATACATATGCTTGTGCTCACAATATAGGTCTCTATATCCACGGCCCCAAGGACGATGAGGCAAAGACTAACTGGGTAGAGCAATTGATGCCAGGACAGAGAGAGTATAGATGCCTAAGACATTTTTGGGAAAATTGGTTAAACTCGGCATGTCTGAGGCGAGCGAGATTGCGACCCGTCACAGCGCAACATGTCAAGTAAGACGTACGCATGTGAATCATCGTGACCTGACTCTGGCCGCACACCGATACGAGCAATGGTGTTTCGAAGAAGCCAGACTTAACCGACCTAACCGACAACCATGGGGAAACGATGCAAGCCTCGTTCTGCCCAGATTGAGGCTGAGGTTGACGAACCACATAATGGCCAATATTGTAACGTTGGCTACTTTATATCGCCGATCTTTCCTCTTCCCGATACCCTACTCGTGCTGCGCAATTTAGGCTCGACCTAGCAGCCTAGCCGGCCTAGACGATCTTTTGGAACCGCCGGGCGGTGTGAGGGAAAAGTTGCGACAAGCCCAAACCAACCTAGCCGAATTGCATAGGCTCGAAGATATCAGGTCTGAAGAAAATAGCACATAATTCCCGTAGAGTCGGTCGTTCCGGGAAGTATCCACTACTCTAAATGCGAAAATTAGCATAAAATAGTTCGTGCCACTAATATCAAAGAACTGAAGCTTCCTCGTGAAGTTGCCTGATACTTGATGCCCCAGTCGATCTAAGCAAGGTCCACTTAGGAGACAATCGTGACGGTTCACAGCAAAGCTGGGAAAACCGAGCTTGTGTGGGTCCTATAACCCAACTTCTATAATTTTCTCGAAATCTCGGGGACTTGCACTAGCCAGCGAAACCCATATTAATGGGGTGATCTCTCTCGTAGTAAGGCAGAGAGTACAAGCTTACATATGTGCCTCGAGCCAGACCTATCATCTGCCTTATGTTAGGTATGTGTGTATTACGTGCGGGGGATAATCGCCCACAAATATCCCGTACCTATCAATCATTCGCCATGGTGTCAGTGATACACCGACTCGAAAGATATCGACTACCTGAATCGCCGTGTACGTGTGCATTGTACATGTACTAGGTAGAGCAGCTGATCAGCGCAGTACCTAGGTAGGCTGGCAGGCCAGGTGACTGTCCACAGGATTGGATCTACTTTGCCGAAAATCTAGGGCCACGACCTATCGAGTACCCGTTCCGCAAACGGCTGCAATGAATTTTTGGCATGCCGTTCTTGATACCTCTTTGCGCCAACAACACGCATGAGGCTACCCTAGGATTGTCGTGATAGGTGCCCATTCAGCCATTGCGAATTGCGCATGTGTGTAGTCGGTATTTAGCAAGGAGGGAATAAAAGTAGATCTGGGAGTTGATGAGAGTGGATAGGCTTGATGCAACACCCCGGCTGGGTCCGGGACAATGTCAGACGTACCCCTGTCGCCCATTGACGACATCTAGACATCCCAGCGCCTTGTCTCCAGCATGGTTCAAGGATCTTATTTAGACGACCAAACATCCACCAATTCTTATTAGAGTGTCTTCTTACGGCCTAACAGGTACCCCGAACTGCTGTACTCTATTATTAGTAGCTGAGGATAGAGACGCTTCAGGAGTACATACCTAGGTGCCTTACAGGTATGTAGCTGTTGTCTTCTTTGAATCCCTGTTCGCGAATAATCTGCTGGACGCTCAGACGCTCAGATCATGTCACGGGAATTTTCTTAGGATCTTCACAGCAGGGTCGGGCATCAATCAGTCTGTTGACTGACAATGGTGCTGTCGGTCGGGCTAAAGCCGCCAACACGGTCCACTCGGTTCTTCATTAAAGAATTTGCCAGAGGCCCAGAGCTAGCTGTGTAGTCTCGCGCTTCTTCTCTGCATATCGGCCAATGGCCATTCATTGGCATTATGGCATAGCCCAGCAGCAGATCCTCGTCGGCTCTCCTGGTTTGTTTCGGTGAAAGATCCGAGAGAGCTTTCGCCGGGTCCTTTTCCCCGGACCGAATCAGCTTCTGCCATAAGCAAAAGGCGGCTGGCGGCAATTGACTTGCTTGATAACATCTTCTAGATCGTGGGCTAGACGCGCTGAATATACTAGTGCAGCAGGCAGGCTATCAAGTCTGAGCAAGAATAAACGAAGTACTGTATGGGCATTCGTAAGCTCGTGGATATGTGGTAGAGAGATGATCAATATCATTGGTAGGTATCTTCAAGATCAACTTGGATAGACAAGAGTAGAGTATCAAAGGTTGCATAAGAAGAAGAGACGTCTGATCGAACTTTGAAGTAGGTAGGTAATGGCCAAGAGAAACGGATGACCCCGGATCTCGAATCTTGAATTCCTTTAGCCCTGTTCACATGATTGGGGGCCAATTATCATACCTAGCATGCTTACGTACAATAATCTAAGTCGCAGCAATAGGCAAGATCTAGCTAGAAATCTAGGCCGCTTCGGCAGTCGCCTTATCTTACCTAATATGCATGTACCTGATTGCTTACATGCACTACAGCCTTTTAGCTTCTTCAATTCCCATCAAGGGAACGGCTTAATTTTAGATTCCCATCCCCCACTTCGTCATTGAAAAACATGCGCATTCGAGAATGCGACGGTGGTAAGGATGCTTGCTTATTCATAGATACCTAAGTAGCTATCTAATAGACTGGTAATCATCGCGCAATACTTCCAAGGTTAGTTCATGACAGGCTTCGAACATGACCGATCCACGTAGGATAGAATTTATTTCTCAATCAGCCAGCATCAGCATCAGCCACACGATACAGCTCGGCGCACAAATGAGGAAGAGGAAAAAAGCAAGCCCTCACCGTGTGCTACCTATACCTTGCCGTGTTCTTTGGTAAGATAGGCGGCCTGAGACGGACTTGGCTGTGTTTTTTTTTTCTTATACGAGCTATCATCGCATCTAGATTCTAAGGAGTCCTGTGATTGCCTATAGCTAGAGCTGATGTATCAACAAATTCTCCTCCCACAGTGTCTAAACTAAAGCCGCAAAGCCGCAATACGTTTGTACAAACAATTAGCAATAATATGCGTCAGGAACACCGGTCGTGACTGGTAACACTCTTCGAGTTGAAGATGATGTAGTATTTGTGAGGCTGGAAGACTTTGTCTTAGGCCCATAGCCAATATACCAACTCGGTGCTACCCAATAATAACCATATCCTCCGGTTCTACAGTCTTCCGTCTCCCCATATCTACATAGAAGCAACTCCTACCAGGCCTGGGCAGGTTACTCGTCATAAGTGCCCGTAGAGACACACCCAAGGGGTACGGGTAGGGGGCGTGATTCGGACCCGCTCTCGATTACCTGTGCAGATCTTGTCACCCTGTCGCAGCCAGACAAGCCCTGCCTAGCAAGCCCCAGCTACTTTCCGCACGGCGCAGGTGCAGGCGTTGGTGTCGTTAATGTGTTTTGGAGGTTTGGTTAAAACTCCCTTCTATTCCGTTTTCATTGGAAGACCCCGTCGCCTGATCTTCGTGTATTACCATACCCACAGCATACCTACCTAGTAGCTTTGATGTGATGGGGTGCATGAAGGGGATCGAAGCCTGAGTTCCATTTCTATCTAATGTTCTCTGGAGTCTAATTGGGTCTCCACTCCCACCTGCCGGCTTCTGAGGTCTGACCTGGCCTTACTTCTCAACTTTCACCTAAGAATATATCACGAGGCAAGAGGTGCCGACTGCTTAGCCCGATTCCTCCTTGCTCTTGCCTTCACAAGGTTCCTGAGGTCCTTGCCCATCTGCACTCCGTAGAAATTCCCCGGCGCCCTAAAATCCTCCGATGTCAACAACCCTATCCGCACTTACACCCGCGGACACGTTACTCGGCATATACTCACTAGCCACCTCTGCGCTACGCCTCTGGGATACGTACGACTCTAATCCCATGTCACCGTTTTTCTCGTCTCATTGATCAGCCGGATTCGGTCAACTCCTATTCTTCTCACTTGAGCCCCCGAGTCCACCCGGCAGGGTAGCGGTGTCGTTGCTGCTTGGAAGAGGACAGGCGGACTAGGAAACCTAGACTCTAGTGACGTCCAGACGAAGCTGGCCGCTTTGAAAGTCGATAGGAGAACTCAAAGGCTTGGGGGGCCCGGTTCCGGTTCTGTTGCGGCTTGCTATCCAATTGAGCTGGCAAGGTCACTATTTGTTGGTTTGGGAATTAGTTGCAAAGGAGTACTGGGATCCTCCCGGCACATGTAGTCACGACCGTTGACAAGTCAACATTGAAGTACACCACTTAACCTACTCGGGACTTTTGTGGACGAAACCATCCCAGATTCCTACATAGTAGGCATCTAAGGACGAAGTCAAAAATCTGGGGCCTAGGAGGTATCGTCATCCCTACTCCTCACACAGTAAGGGTTTGGCCTGGGAACACCTAACATACATATACCTGGCGGTGTTTGCACCAAACTTTCGACACCTCATCATAGGAAATCCTCGCTGCCAAGATCTGGGTTCGTTCAGTCGCCTCCCCTACCATAAGAAGCGCTGCCTCGAGACGCGTCTCTGGGGAAACGCATGGTTTCGTGCCTAGATTATATATACCGCCACCTACTAGTTCCTACCACTAGGATTTCGTCCGAAAACAAGAGGAAGCTTCGTAGCCCAGGGCATCCTTTCTATCTATTCCGCCCGGACGTCTTCCCCGTCTGGGAACCCCAAACAATAATCTTATCCCCCCCTCGCTTTATTCTGCTGCTACCAGAATAAACTAATCTCGGCCAACTGAAACCCTCCCCAACTACACCCATCTCAAATCCTTTCGCACGCGCCACTCACACGCGGCGACGTCCTCGGACGGCTTGGACGGGCCGGTCGTGGCACGGCCCAAACCACACAAGGTGGCCCTTCTTTACTACGCTTTGGCTCCGTTGCCGGAGGCGCATCGACCAAGTTCGCCTCTTCAAGAGTCCCCCAACCCGTCTTCCGTGGCATGGACGACCACGGGCGACGGAGGAGGCCGAACGAGCCGCCTGCCAATGCTCCCTCCAACTCTAGATACCCGGTTCACGATCCTAATGCACAGGCAAGGTCGTACGGCGCAAGCGGGTCTGACAGGTATCGGCCCGCGCCTCTAAACACATCTCCTACGACAGCTCGAGGCATAGGGAGCACGGCTACGTACAGTGGCTATTATCAAGAACCGGCAGCGACATTCTCCACCGCCATGCAGCAAAATGCAATGCCGTACCAATCTGAATATGGGCAAGATACTCGACAGACGCAGAGTTTCAGTACGTACAATCAGCCTATGATGTACAGCGTGCCGCAAACAAGCGCGCAAAATGCCGTGTACGATACGAGTCAGCAGTTCCCGTCACGGCAGCCTGCAGCGCTGCAGATTATGCAAACGGATGTAGCCACCCCCTATTTCCCGAGCGAACCGACCAACACGGCTACAGCATCTAGCTTGCAGCCCCATGCGGCCTCCTCAGGTACATCGGCAGTATATCAACAGAGCCCGGCTGGCCAACGCACGATGCTTCAGAACTACTCGAGTGGAATAGCGCCGATGAGTGGCATGGCACAAACATCAAGCGCACCAGATCATGCCATGGAAGAACAGGACTATTCCCAAACAACAGAAATGGGTGAAGCTTACGAGCAGTACCAGAGCGCTTTGCGAGAGGTTTTCACCAACATTCGAAGCGGGGTGCTGCAAGCCGCAAGCGAGTCGCTCTTGAATATTTCCGAGTGGTTACTCTCGAAAGTTGTGGAACTAGGTGAGTCTTTTTACCCAGCGAGTATTCGGAGAAGATTCATGACATTTAACTGTTAAAGGCCTCACAGCGGACGATGAGAATTTGTACAGAGATCGCGTCAAAATGTGGCAAGACTTCAACCATGCATGGCTCGCGCTATTTCAAAGGCAAAAGGAAATGATGGAATCCGGCCTGCAACTACAAAGGGGTCAGTCGTTGATGAACGAACAAGGACTTCAAAAAATGGGGAAGGAAATAGTGAGGCTATGTGACGGAATTGATCGACATGGCCTAGTCGACTACGAGTACGGCGTCTGGGAGGAACATATCATCGCCAGTATGTTTGGGTGCAGCAGTAGCTTGCAGTCTCTCGCGTAGCACACTTCTTCAGCTGCTAACTTGTTGCGATAGTCCTCGAAGAATGTCTCGATCTATACGAGAATGGAGACGATTCTGGACCTGCTAGTTCATCTGTTGCGAATCCCACGGGGGCAGGTCATCACGGCCACCATACCTCTCGATAGGGGCCAAGGATCGCCTCGCCAAGACAAGGTGCGGCAGGATAATACCGAGGGCGTTGGCCGGTTGTGATTTCAAAACATACACGAGGCGTTCCATTCAGAGGTAAGTATTTGCATAGCAGGTTATGATACCCATCGTTTCCGTGCCATGTGCAGAAACATTGTCGGCTCATTTCTAGTGCCGGATATGGATGGCGATCAGAGGCCATGAAGCTAGACGGGCCGTGATGTAGCATCAAGTTGCTTGTTGGCTTGGGGGTCGTTATTTCATTGCACTCGAGGGTCTTCTATGGAGTTGGAGCGGGACATTGAGGCTCGGAACAACTGGAAAAGGGAGGACACATCGCGGCTGAGGCGGGTGCAGGTTAATAGGACGGAGGGGAGCGTAAGGGTAAAACCTAAGGGCATGAGCATTCCGGGGTGGAATTGCATGGTTGTACAATGTTGTTTATGAATACCCCTGGAACGGGGCGGGATGAAGCAATGGCTAAAAGAAAGGGATAGAGTAAAAAGGTATTCGGTGCTCTCACGGGCTTTTCCGCCTACCTAGCTTCGCCGGTACGGATTTCTCACGGTATATACACGAGATATATACCTACGTTTAGGGTCGCTAGCATGATGCTTTTGTCCCGAAATTCTATTATCTCAGCAGAGATGATGTCTATCGCATTGATCGGATGAATGGGAGTAACCTACTAGAGTATGTACTTCTAGGAACCTGCTTCAAATCCCCGAATGGCGCACGAATAGGCTTCACCTATCGAGTTAGCTCTAGTCGAGTTTAGTGCTTGATCCACGCGGTTCCATTTTATCTTGTCGCATGTTTCTTTCTTCCTCTTTACTTCTCTTTTCTCTTTTATTATATTCATCACTATCATTGCTGCAACATATAGTCGACAGCCCCTTAACTAGGTACCATCACGGCATTCCAAAGTACCCCACCCCACAATGCGATCCCTCTAGCTACCTAGGTATCCAGGGTATGTATTTAGCTTGATGCCTCTTCTTGGGAAGACTTGGACTATGGCACTTTGCAACAATAAGCAGCAAAGGTGCTCTACGAATTGCCATTTATGGCCAGACGTCGAGATTGATTGGCCCGTCGCATACAGGCGCAATGCAAGTCGATCTCGGAAGTTTTCCGATTCAGCTGAGCAGTGTTTCTGACAGCCAGCCAGCTCGCGGAGATCATTCAGCTGCGATAGGTTCAGCTGGGCACCCTCCGAATGCGGGTGTCCCATGGACGACTTGATCGGGACTCCATGCAAACATGGGGGGGGAGGGTGTCGCCAAAGCTTCGTTTTGTGACCTGTCACCTTTTGTTAGACTCACCCTCTCTACATTGGATCAGGATCGGCATCCCAACTCTGGCAATCGAGCATGGGGCGTGTTAGCCGGCTGGCCGGGTCAAATTTATCACTGCCCCTTTGATTTCTTTACTTTATTTTTTTCATTCCCATGTCCCCCAGTCGGGTATGACAGAGACAGGTACGGATGGATCCTGTTGCTGTTTGCAGCTGGGCTACTGAAACAAACTTGGACAAACAAACCGGCTTGTCTATTGCACATCCCAAAAAGATATTGAAGGGGCTACGGCCAACGGAGCTCGAAGTATTTGTGCAACGTTCAACCACTCTGGCCGTGTGGCCGTGTGGTTTTGTGGCCGTGTGGCCGTGTCTCATTAACCGACTTCGACTTGTCATCCATCAAACCCTAACCAGGTAATCGGGTCCGATGTCGTCGAGGCCGCCAAACCCTCTGGACAAGCCGAACGCACCCATGTAGGGCTGGATCGCTGCGAGCCCGGTGCAACCCCATCCCAGGCTATTGGATAAGAGGCTGAGAGACCCTGACGTCGCATCAGCAAATCTCCCGCAAGGAGCTGGAGCGGACCAGCCAGATCTGCAAAACCCGGCTTGAGCTATCAGAACTCAGATCTGGAGCGGGTTTCGTCACGAGCGTCCAACTCGGCAACTCCTTTCTCGTACTTGACAGCCACCAGGAAAATTTGCCAATGCAGCCACCCGCCCGCGCTAATTATAGATAGAAAGCAAAAGTCAAGGTAGACACTGTTCTGCCTCTACCCTCATGACTCATGATCACGGGCTGGGGCTGATGAATCCACTGTCGTAAACAGTATGCCACTCCCGAGGTCGGTGTAGGGTCGGCCCAAGACAAGGTAATCCGATGAGGCGTTCATTAAACCGACTACTCTAAGGTTGATCCCAGTGTTCCAGCAGTCCAATGTCCATGTCCATGTCGTTGCGCAATATGCATGCAGGTGTCATCTTGCATGCCACGACATAGACAATTAATGAGCGCAAGTTCGTCACAGATGTTGTCTAACGGGACGCTCCCGCTTCAGCACCTGCAGGAGATCGACTGTTTCATTGCAGAGTGCAGCGCCGGTCTGACCCAAAACGATTGCAAGTTTGCGGAAGGATTGATCACTACCTAATAAATTTACGGGGTATAATATCGGCAGGCTTCTTCCGCTTCGCTGTTTTTTCGCGAGTGAGGTCTTTCCGGTTCCGTAACGCAATGTGCAGAATCTGTCGTTCATCTTGCTGCAACGGCTATTTATGCAGCTAGCCGTGAGACATGCTCTCCTTGACGGGACATCCCCATACTTCTTTGGGACGAGCCAATACAATCCCGAATCTGATACCAATATATGTGATGATGCGGATGGAACTATCGCACCCAAAACGTACACTCCCCGGTCCAAATTTTGGGACGAGGGTCGAATAAGCCCTCCTTCTCTAGAGTATCGTTATCGATCTACATGCTATGCCCTTTTGATTTTCCCATTTACGATCGTCATGGCAGACTTTCCTCTCGCATGCTCTTGCTCGATTACTCGAGATCACATGGGAGATACCAAGGATATAGCCGAGATATGGAGTGACTTTTTATGCAATAAAACTGCAGCCAATTACAAGAGAAGATAATGAGATGGGAATTCAGGTCAGTGTTACTAGTGGTGTAATAAGCCCTCCTATTATTAATTATATACTTGGACAAATGGACTCGTCTGGGTTATGTCATGCTGGTATAGTATTACCATGATTGCAAATCCTGGCGTAACTCGCCGCGCCTTTTCGAAGTGAGAGATGAGCTGAATAACATAGACATCCTTTCTCATCATTGTATGTATCATTTATTTGCATGATTAGCGGATGAGTTGACTTCCGCGATGATGTAATTACCTAATACAGTATGCCTGGAATGATTACTTGGCTATCTTGTAGGTAGTCTTCATCCAAAACAAGATACGCTCGTTAATTTGATGACTGATCCGTGATCATGAGATTCAAAAAGCTCCTTGAAGAATGCCTTTCTCATTCATGCACCTAGATTATAGGTAGGTATACTTTAATGGTATTCATAGCTTACATCATCGCGGTTGGTACTATTCTATTCTAAGGGGATACTTTCCCGCCCACACAATTACACCTTTCAGATACTCTTGTCCAAGCTCTACCAGAACTCATTTTTAATGTCTTTACGCTTATTCAACTGGAATTTCTGTTGCGTCATTATGAAGTGCAAACTTTTAAGATAGGTATGAAGGTAGGAGATATGGACATTCTCTGAAGTTGATTATTATGTCGTTTGGAAAGCAAATGTACTTTATCTAATTTCTACATT